>JBBBWG010002560.1:9519-32950 GCA_037176905.1 Azolla pinnata
CGTGGAGCATTTGCACATAATATTTTACACTAAAAATGGAAGGGAAGGCTGACAAAATTTTAGACTGGCAACATCCAGAATGATCATGATCATGAACATGCTCGTAGCTCAAGGCTATATATCCTTGATAACTGGTTGACACCGCAGTAATCTCCAAATGAATGCTCTCCCTTCCAATGCCAACTCTTCTTCATTTTGCTTCAGCATCCAAAGTTTTTACCGGGGGTGGTGTAGAGTTGATCTGGATAGCGACTGGTGTTATTCGCCGAGGCTTCGATGGCATAGTTCTATCAACTGCGTCAACCACCACACCATTCTTGTTTCCTATTGAATTGTCTGTACATAGCAATACTGATGATGAACCATCCTGGGCTGTTGTGGTATGCCCTAGTAATGATTTAGACTGTGTATTTGCATCTGTTGCATGCTTTTCGCAACCCTCAATGCTCTTTATTCCAGCTTCTTTGCCATGCAGACATTCTTTTGGAAGACCAGAAGCCAATTCATCATTCTTCTCTTCGTCGTGAACATTATTGTTGATTGTTCTAGTTTCACGCACCGCACTTTCTTTAGGCAGAACATCGACCTTCTGCGGCTGGTTTGGTTGGCCTTCTTTACCAGGTGCCAACGATTTGATATGAAGATGCACTGCTGCATCTTTGACAATCGACAAAAATTTTGCGACATAGGTAGGGAGCTCTGGTACGACAACTTGAGATTTGTTAGACACTAGTCCATATTCATCTGTAGTCATCTGCAGGGACATAAAGAATAGCATACCATTTGACGGCATGGGGCATCCTAGCTCTCCATGATCAAAGGAGACCAACGTACAAAACCCATCTTGGGAAGACACCACCAAGAACTTAGCATCCCATGACCTGAGAAAGACAAACACCCAGTGTAACAAAGAAAAATATAGTATGGAATAGAGAGACATCAGCGAGTTATTAAATAGGTGTAATACCATGCTATATCAGTTATTGCAGCATAGTGTATGCCAGCAAGAACTGCTAACGGGTAATCGCTCTGAGTATCATACACATACAATGAGTTCAAAGTCGCCACCGCAAAGACAAGCCTATACGGAAGCTTGAAATTATGCGTAGCTGTGTAGAAAAAGAATAGAGAAGCAACATTGGATCAATGTGTTCAGCATAAAATAATCCAGCTGAAGACATTTTGGTTCAACATACCATTTGCGCCATTATCAACGCTTTGATCCATGTTAGGGTTCAATGAGAATACCAAAGGGCAGAAACGAACAGCCACTACTGGTTTAGTTGCTCCAGGCAACTGCAATGCAGGTCTGCACTGAACCAACAAAATGAGGAAGTTAAAGAAGGTTGAGGAACACCACTAATTTTTCAGAATGGAGTCCAAATAACAACATTCTTGACCATGGTGTACCTGGCAAAACGATTCAAACCAAAAATAAAGAAGCTACTTATATTGCACAGAATGTCAAATTTCATCCCAGAAAGGTCATATCATACGGAGACTTTAAAGCTTCCTAAGGGGTATCCTGTTGGAAATTAGAATACTTTTACCAGTGTGCATGCCCTTAGAAATTCAGTTTCCATTCAACTGTTGTATTTAGGTTAATAAGCTAGTGATTTATAGGATGAATAAGAGAAATTTCGGAGCAAGAAGATATATTATTCTCATTACTGAGCTACTGATAAAATTAGTAATTTGGAATGCATTTGGAAAGACCATAGGCTTGTTTGACTTTGTCCCACCCAAAAATATCTAACACAAATATCATGAACTCCAATTGCTCATACTTGTAAAGGGAGCTTGATCAGAATGCATTAGGAAATGTCCAAAGTGAAAAAATAATAAGACCAATACGAATACCCACTAGCACATCACTCTAACTAGAATGAGAAGAAGAAGCTTTATGTCCTGGTCAGTGGCCCGGAATACTCTCCATCTCTGATATCTATCACATCAGTCTTGAATGTTATCCAATACTTTCTAGGCCATGAATGTGTTATCAACTGCATCATCTATTATATCTGACGCAAAATTCAGATGAACTCTTTTGCATATTTTCCAGACATCAACATGAAAACCACAGGAAATGAAGACAAACGTCGATATCATTGACACGAGAAAAAATTCAAATGATGTACCTTGACAAATCCATTCTAGAAATAATGAATGCCGTATTTGTCAAAGCAGAATCAGAACGAAATTTGTGGATGCCTAAAACAAATAGAAACAAGCATTAGAAATTCCCAAACATTTACCAAAACTATTGCATTGGTCAGGATAATAAAGAAGCCCTCGGTAATATGGGAGATATACCAGAAGGCACAAGAAGGAAAGAGCCATCAGGAGCCCATGCAAGTCTTCTAAAGAATGATGGTAATGTCTCATCATGAAAAAGGTGATGCTTAGCTGCTGAAACCTGAAAAACGCACTATCAGCGGCTTACTTTTTTGGAAACAACCTCTGCATATCATAAAGTATCAACAAAAACTTCACCTTGAGACAAGTTTCTTCGTCCTGCTTTAACTCTTCTTGCTTCACCAATTCTGCCTTCACAAGCACATTCTGGCACGTAAAAATGTTCTGTTCTTCTGATTTCCTCTTCATATTCTGAGGCTTGTTGCAATAGATCCTGCACGTTCTATCATTACTTATAGATGCAAAGTATTGGCCTATCGGGTCCCATGCAATACCTTGCACATAGTGCATATGATCCTTCAATACCTGTTGAGGGTTACCTGAGAGGACAGAAAAGGGGTTCGCAGTTCCTGATGAAGTGCACATAAAATGTGTCAGGTCGGAATTACAGCCATTTCATGTTTACCTTTGACAGTGTCCCAAATAATAACAGTGTTGTCTACAGATGCTGATGCTACTGAGGATCCATCAGGTGACCATTGCAAGTCTAAGACATCTTTAACATGGAATCTGTAGCCAAATTCCCTATTAGTTCATTCCTATGCATTGATGTTACAATCAAATAGGTTCTGCATTAATTCACTCCCATGCATTGCACTCGCAAATAATACCGTAGATTTTTTGAAAGCTTCCATGAGCTAGAAGAGTCTAGATCCTCATTAAGCTTCCATAGAAGTATTTCGCCCCCTGCATACACACATTCATTCAAAAATAAAGCATAGAGAATCGCATCAATATAAAATGCAACATATGGTTCAGAACATACCATCTGCACCAGAAGCAAGCTGATCACCTGATTACAAGGCAGGAAAAGAAATAAGTCTTGAAAATGTGTAATGAGCAAAAGTCATGCTCTAGAATGATTTCAGTTTTGAAATTTTTCAGAATATGGATATAGGTTTCATATTCCATTTCATAGCGTGATCTCAATTTCAACTTCACTACAGATATCTTAAATAATGAAGTAGTTTTTCACTCCAAGTATCTTAAATTGATATGCAGATTTTACCAGTTGGAGAAAATCGAACAACATTGACAGCTGCAGTATGGTAAGACAGGCAACTATGGAAACTTGCAGAAGGCAAGGAAGCTTCTTCTGATTGATGCAAAGCCCAAAACTACAAAATGAAGAGCATTTAAAGTTTGGTATGTGTTTTAGGCAGAACATGACACATAAATAAAGTAAGACAGAAAGCAGCATTGAAAGCATAACAAAATAGAGCAACTTGCCGGCAGGGATTCATATCGGAATAATTACCAAAGAAAAACAGGTATGAGAAGATAGAGAATGATCTGTGCTTCTTTTTCAAACAATTATGAGGCAGAATTAAAAGAAATGCAAATAGAAAACATACACAAAAGGTTTCATTTGAACTCTTTGGAATAAATGGTAGGCATAGACTAAATTCTCTGAGTTATGTAGCAGAAGACATAAAATCCTTTCATTAAGCTTAGTATCAGAGAATCAGGAACGCTGAAGGAAAAGAAAATAGACAACGAATATATAGAATAAGTTTTATGTACTTATAGAAGAGCAATTGCAAGGCATGATATCCATGACGATCAACAGAATAAACTCTTGGTGAGGTTTTAGGCGAGGATCACCGAAAAGAGCTTTTGGAGAAGAGTAAGACGACAAATCAAAATTTTTTATCACATTCTTAACAGAAAAATATGCAAACAGAAACAAAAAGAAACAAATGCAATTATTTCCTGTGAGGATTTTAAGCAAAGAATTTGCCTGGATATGAAACGTAAAGAGGAAGGAATACAGTAGCAGAAGAGAATGCAGAGGTAAGAGTACGTTCAATTTGAAAGTCCAAGCAGAAGCAATGGTAATATGGTTTCGATGAGAATTGATTCGGAAGGAGAGAACAACGACAAAGCAATTGCAAATCGAACTAAATATTAGTCGTACAAGAAGCAGTAGATGCAAAAGTCTACTGGAATGGGAAGCACAGCATGAAGAGGAGGGAGAGAGAGTGAGAGAAGACAACTTCTTTGTGAATTTCATAGGAGAAACAATGGCGATATGATAATTAGTAGAAGAATTCGAGAGGAGAGCGAGAGAGAGAGATGAGGCATATGATCCATCGACAATGTCAAACTTTTTAGCACGACAAACGCAAAGCAGGGAAGACGAGAGAAACTGGGACGGAAATCGCGTGCGGGACAGAAATTACTGAGGCTAGATAGAGGGAAGAATTGGAGGAGGAGGAGGAGGAAGAAGAAAGAGGAGGCGTCGCATACCTTGATGTCGTGGTCTGCTCCACCCGTAGCAAGCAGAGAAGTGAGGCGATGGAAGTCGAGCGAGAGAACGGGGTCAGAGCCATGCCAGTTTATCTGCACAGTCCCGCCTTTCATGGAAACTCGGTGCTCGTGCCTCGTCGCGAGGGATCCAACAGGAAGAAGAAGAAGAAGAAGAAGAAAGGATCTCTCGCACTGTGTTTCTTCGCAGTGGATCCAGCGAGCTCTCGCGCAGCGATGGAGACGACGACCATTTTGGCGGGAAGGCCACTCCGACAGGAATCTGACAATTACAGAAATACCCCCCGAACTTTAGGTTATTTCTGCAAAATACCCCTCCCCGTCTTCTCTCCTGTTCATCAACTGTTTTGACTCCAGAGTTTGATAATTGGCTCAGAACTCCTGTTGCCATTCATAATGCACATCGACTGTTTCGACTCGGCAAATTCCTGCTGTTGCTGATGATTTGGGAACCCCGACGGTTGTTGATGCGATCAATCCGTGCATTCTAGCTCCTGCCGATACTAATTGATGCATTCTAAGCTTTTGCTTGATAGTAATCCACGCATTAATTGGGCCGAATCGATAGGTTCTTGGATTGGCAAAATGGGCCCCATGACCATGTGGCGACCACATGCCGATTTTCGTTGGATATGCAGACTGGAGAAACGGTCTGTTATTTGGGGTTGTCCCATTGGTGTTGACGTAGCTCCTGAAATGCAAGTGGCAACCCTACTTGCATCTATCGGGAACAGAGTTAATACGTCGGGGGAGAGCCAAGCTTTCACTAGCTGGCCACATAGTTGTGTGGTAAATTATCTAACGGCTAATAAGGAATTATCTAAGGGCTGGGCTGGAGAAAGAAAGAGTAAGAGTTAGAGTGGCATGGGCAATTGTGACTCTACCCAAAACTAGAGGTGGACTTGGACTAATTCACCCGCAAGACCAATCTAGGGCTCTTTTGTGAAGATTTGTCATTTGTGGTTTACTACCGGCACAACGTCATTTGCAACAACTCTCTTTCTACAAAGGACACAAGCCTTCACACCAAGAACACGTGGGATGTGGCAGGCGCATCCGAGATTGTCGTTTTTACAAGGCTAGGTAACCTCGTTGAGTAATAGACGGGAAGATAGATTTTTTAACGGCATAGCACGGGCGTGGGAGAGAGTAAATTAATCGCAGTGCCGAGCCTTTTCAGCAAATAATCCATGCATTCTAGCTGTTGTCGATGACAATCCTCCCCTACGGTACTCCTTCATTTAGGTTAGGCCTTCCTCGCTCACCCTCCATTAGACTTGCCTCAGAAAGACGAATCCGTGCGTTCTAACTGTTGCTGATAACAATCCTTGTATTCTAAATTTTGTCGATAATCGTCGGCGCATTCGGCGAAGGTTATTCGAAGGGGATAAGCATCCGAGGCAACAGGTAAACACTTGCTCGGTGCCGAGCCTTCTCAAAGTACAAAACCCGGCTTTGTCTCTAGATGTCGTCGGCAGTCTGAACTTGATGCTAAAAGCGGAGGTCTCGTGGTTGTGGTCTTTGATGGGGGCCGTTTTGTCTTCGGGATGAACTCTGAAGAGACGCAGATCGGTGCTTAAAGATTTTCTACTTTCACCTGCATTGCTAGAGTGGACTCTGTTGTTTTGCAACTTCCCAGCGCCAGTTAGAATCTAGAGTTGTATTCCCTACCCCCCGGGTAACATTTGCGACACAAATCAACAACACATTTGTTTTTCCGCAGGCATTTACAGATATTGTTGTATGTTTTCACTGACCAAGGAGTTAACGTTAGAGCTTTTCAGTAGAATGCTTCCAGTCGAATACTCGAATCCGTGCGCTAGGTCAAACCCACACATGCACACGCGAGAGCACACCATTATTGATTCGGTGGTAAGTGCCAACCTCGCAGAGATAAGCGTAGAGAGAACGTGTTCAATAATGCAACGAATATGTTACGAATGGTAAGCTTTAAGAGGAGAGCATTCGGAGAGCCATGTTTTCTCTGCCTTTTTTTTTTTTGGCGCGGCTCGACATGCATGTATGCTCAACCCCATGAACCTGTGTTACTGTACAGTGTTCGATTCGTGTGGCTAGTCATGGTGGCAGCTTTCTTTCGGTCGAACAAGATTCCACAGTTCTCATGGCTTGTGTTGTTAGATGTGTGTATGAACAGCACCATCAGAGCTGGTCCACAAAGTCTGCATTCTCGTGCTGCGTTGCATGAGTGGGTTCGAGCGTCCGAAGAATGCCGTATTGAAAGAGGATCAAATCAGCCAAATCGCGCGCATCTAATAACAAACCACTCATTAACCGCTAATCTTTCGGTAGCCAAGACTTGTCAGCACAAATGACCAGGTCTGCATTTTTTTGTTGTGCTTCGGAACACATAGGTTTATGAGGCGAGAAAATCAGTGTGCCAATACTGGAACTTTTGTTTTTTCTCTCCAAATAGTGACTTCCGTTCAATTAGTTAAAGAGATCCACAAGAGATACCAGAAATGCATAAGAAACAGACAAGAGTTTTCCAAATGAATGTCCTGGGTGTTTACTCGTGCAGAAGATAGCTGCTAATGATTCAGTTGTTAACCACTGATCTTCCTATTTAGCTCGAACGAGATCACTAAGCCAGCAAATTCTGTGCTTTGTGAACATGCAGGTCGGAAGACGACAGAAGATCGGAACGCCAAATCATGTGCATGTGACAACAAACAGTACTTTAGCCACTAATCCTCCATTAGAGGAAGATAATCATTGATTAATTCATAAGAATGCAACAGAGAGGAAGCGTATAAAAAAGACCCTAAAAATAACCAAGAGAAATAAAAGGGGAATATAAGGCCCCTAAAATTAGTGGATATAAAAACATAAACATAATAATAATAATAATAATAATAATAATACTAATAATAATAATAATAATAGTCATCGTAGCCATGCGCGAAAAAATAAAATAAATGCAAAACGGAAAAAAGGAATTACACAAAAATAAATAAATACGGGAATTTAAATGTACTGCATGTATTTCAACAAGAGCGAAAAGTACAGAAAAAAGGAGAGAAATAAAATTAAAAGCAAAATGCAGTTCCTAAATAAAACGGGTAAAAAACAATTGGGAGCAAATCAAATAATTAGAAAAAAGAAATAAAAACAGAATAAAATAAAGGGAGGAGATTTATATAAAAACCGGTGGACTTGTTCTTCCTTCGTCTTCTTCTTCTTCTTCTTCATCTTCATCGTCTGCAACACTGCGCCACACATCTTCTCTCTTCCTGAGCGAGCAGGTATGTCCGATCTTGATCCCTCGATCTCTCTCGATCTCTCTCCGTCTGTCTGTGTTTGCCCTGGATCTATCGCTTCAGCTCCGGATCTCATCATCTGTCTTCCCGTGGATCTCTCACGCGTTTTTTTTTGCCTTCCGATCTGCCAATCTAGCCTTTCTTTCTGCGCGTTTTGTCTTCCGATCTGCCAATCTAGCCCTTCTTTCTGCCCTTCTGTTCGCCTGCAGGTCGATCTGCTGAGTTCTTTCCCCCTTCCCACCGAGATCCGGTCCTCTCTGTGGATCTATCTCCACCAATTCCCTAACTTCATCTCCCCTCTCCTGGATCGTTTAGATCTCAAGCTCTCGCAATGTGCGGTTGCTTTCGGGATTCATGGATTTACTCTCTTATCAGTGATTTTTAAGTCTCCCCCTACTTCTGGAGGAGATTCACGAGCTCCATTTGCATCTTCATCTCTTAAATCTTCTTATGCCTCTGCGGATCTGTGAGATGGACATCGTAAAGACTTCTTCTTTTTTCCCCCAGTGCTTGGTTACTCTCTCTCCCACAAGTTTCGGTGCAGATCTTTTACTCACACCTGTTAGATCCATTTCGTTCTCAGTTTTGTCTGCGGATCTATCAAGGTAGACCGTTCTTTCTACCATTCTCTATATATTCCAAAGCAGAACAATCTCTCTCACGTGTTCATAACATTTGCTTTGTGGATCTTGAGAAACACGTGTTTCGTCTACCTTCCTGTGATTCATATCATATTCGCAGATCTGGCTGACAAGCAAAGCCTTCTTCCTCTTCTTCCTTTCTTGGAACCTACGAGCTAAGCAAACTACCTCTTTGCTTTGTTTAACTGTTTGCTATTGAAGGTACCGTAAATGCCAAACACTGTTGTTTATCTCTGTAATTCCAAGGCTCTGCATGAAAATCCCATAATTCTCCTTTTCGTGGTGTGCATGTAGTCTCTCTTCCTATGCTCCTTACCTTAGGAAAAAAAAAGTAACGACATGCGAAAAATATGCTTTAACTTGAGACCCTTACCTCGAGATCTGGATATTTCCGAAGCTCAAGACCGTCGAATATGACATTATTTGTCTTATTTTTCTCAGTATTTCTCCTTTCTTGCTTTTTAAAGGCTCATAATTCTGTTTCACTTGTATTTTCAATGAAATCAGGTAATTAAAGAGTGAATTTGGTACTTCCTATGAAATTTATTTTGGTTCCCTTTTGAAGATGTCTTTATGCAATGGAATCTAGGCATCCAGATCTCTTATTAGTGCAGAACCTCCTTCATGTTGCGTAATGCCAATTGACAGTGTTTGATGTCGTCTTGTCACCATTGCACTTAAATTTATTTGTTCTTGGGAGAGCGTAGTTCATTTTTTCCATTTTATCAGCAATTTTTTATTTATCAAATGATATAAGTGTGTTCATTTTTAACTTGATGGTCATTCACTGGCAGCATCAAGTGATTAAAGTAGTCGTGGATATCAGATTGAATCGGCATTGTAAACTTAGTCGTGAATTTGAGATCTGTTAGCGGGGTTAATGTAATGTTTCAGTTAATAGCAATCAAATGATTTTGACATTCGTTTTTTCTCCAGCACAGATAGGTTTTGTGAGGCCGCCATGGAGGCAGAGAGGACTCGTGCCCAGAAGCTTGCAGGGTACATGGGACTTGGCATGATGCCAAGAACAATGTATGACATGCGTTCAGTGAGCTGTGGCCAATACCAAGGTGTGCCATCAACATGCTACACAAGGCTGAACATGATAATGCCAAGAACATCGACCCATCCTCTTCCCCTCCCTTGCGAGGAAAAATATGTATTTGCTGCCGCCCCTGTTGATAAAAAAGGGCCTTATGCATTTGCCATTGATTTCATGATGGGTGGTGTCTCAGCTGCTGTCTCAAAGACAGCGGCTGCCCCCATTGAGCGTGTGAAGCTTCTCATTCAGAACCAGAATGAGATGATCAAGGCTGGTCGTCTCAGTGAACCGTATACCGGTATTCTAAACTGCTTCAGCCGAACTGTGGCTGATGAAGGGATTATTGCATTGTGGCGTGGCAACACTGCTAATGTTATCAGATACTTCCCAACTCAGGTTAGGATCATGTGTATATATTTATTCATGTAGTCAATGTCTGTTATGGCTGGAATTAAGCAAATCAAGAAGTAAGGTTGTTGCTGAGTACTTAGGCAAAGTTATGACGGGCATTAGTAGACTTGTGAATTGTATATGCTATTAAGAGTTGTGCCTCTACTATTAAGGGTCATACATTCTTTAAAAAAACCATGTCTTCAATAGGGAAATCCTGTACAAAAGTAGAAACTTAGGGGTTAATTTTTGGATAAATATTGCGGAGACTTTGTTACAATTATATACGGTTTAGCTGTTTCTGGAGGATTTTCTTCTGAATGACATAAAGATAGAGAGCGACATACAAAAATAGCTTAATCATTTTTGATAACCCTCTCTCAAGGTTGTGATATGTTTCTTGTGTATTTTTCATATATAACATATTGTTGTCGTTTCCCTTGCATTCAGGCTCTCAACTTTGCATTCAAGGATTATTTCAAGAAGCTTTTCAACAAGAAGAAGGATAGGGATGGTTATTGGCCATGGTTCTTTGGGAATTTAGCTTCAGGAGGAGCTGCTGGTGCCTCGTCTCTCTTGTTTGTGTATTCGCTTGATTATGCCCGAACCCGTCTAGCAAATGATAACAAAGCCGCTAAGAAAGGTGGAGAGAGGCAGTTCAATGGTCTTCTGGATGTCTACAAGAAGACAATCCAATCTGATGGGATTGCTGGTTTATATCGTGGTTTCACTATCTCCTGTGTTGGGATCATCGTATATCGTGGTCTTTACTTTGGAATGTATGACTCTCTGAAACCAGTTCTTTTGACTGGTTCACTCCAGGTGACTTGCTACTGACTGTGTTATTTTCTTACTTATTATTACGTAATTAGTGACTAATGTTAGTTACCTCCTGTTTCAATTTGCTGTTTCGTTTGTTCTTCATGAGATTTGCAAATTGGCTGTGATGCATTTTTTTACATAATCAGGGTGATGATATGTTTTGTATGCATTCAGCAGTTTTCTCAACTGACTTATTCCTGATCTTCACTTGATCTATTTATATATGCAGGATAACTTTTTGGCTAGTTTTCTACTTGGATGGGGTATCACCACGGGCGCTGGGCTAGCTTCTTATCCCATTGACACTGTGAGGCGTAGGATGATGATGACGTCTGGCGAGGCTGTGAAATACAACGGTTCAATTGATTGCTTTTCTCAGATCTTGAAGAATGAAGGGGTGAAGTCGCTATTTAAAGGAGCAGGCGCAAATATCCTCCGTGCAGTTGCTGGTGCTGGTGTCCTCGCCGGGTATGATCAACTTCAGTTAATCTTCTTCGGCAAGACGTATGGTTCTGGAGGCGGTTAAGCTTTCCGTCATCGATCAAATCTTTCCTTCTGTTTCTATAAAGGATGATGATGGAAGAAAAGAATAAATGATGATAAAGACTGATGAGGATGATGATGAAACAAAAGGTTTTTCTAGGGTAGGATGTCACCACCACCACCACCACCACCACCACAGCGGGAAAGCTAAAAACTGTCAAAATGGTTGGATGACTGTTTCGATTTTGCTTTTGCAGTTTTTAATTTTTGATTTTTGAGATACATTTTGATGGGTTCTGGGGTCATTGTGAGGCTGCTGCCCCTGTTGCTGCCTTTCCTTTTTGAAGGCAGTGAGTAGGAACACAAATAAATTTTTGTTTGTGGAGATGCACCATTCAAGGATATGGGGTGCCTAATAACCAAACAATTGTTCAATTTGATCTGCTGATTTTCACCATTCACTGAGTTATTTTGGAATCCGTGGTTTTTTCACTTGCTCCTATATGCAAGTGCCCAATGCATGATGGGAGGATCTCCATTGATCAAAGAGGTCATTCATGGGCGCTTTATATCCCAAGGTTTCAAATCACAAACCATTGAGATATTTTGTTGGGCCTAAGAAGTGGAATCTTGGCTTTTCCATGAAAGTTCTTGTGGTTGTTTCAGTTAATTCTACTTCATAGTATTATGCTTTCTCACTCCATCCAATTCACTACGAGGTGGATCGAAAATCATAATGCTAGTCATGTCGATGAGACGTTCGTTGTGTAATCCTTGCGCTCTACAAAATCTTTTGAGGATTTGTGATTTTGATTTGATGCCTTTGGATCATGTATATAACTATTTTTAAGTAACATTCTTGGCTTTTTTATCAAGAGAACTGAGCAGATTCACATCATCTTTGATCCATATCTTCTTCACCTTTGTGTCTAGCTCATGCTATGTTGTTCATGTTCTTGTTGCTGGTAGCGGTAGTTTGGTCATCCATTCTTTCGTTGCAGTTTGCAGTCAGTGTGCTTGTGATGTGTATTACATCCTTTTGTTTGTCTGTCTTCGGTTCTTCCAATAAATTTTGCTCATCTGATGTATTGGCTTTGTAAGCCTTGGGCTCTTGCGACCCCGTTTTCTTTAGCAATAACATCAAGAATCTCATCAATGTAAGTAAACCGCGAAAATGTGTTGATGAGGGACAACCTTACGTACTCAACAAAAGGGCATCATTATGGCACTGGATCGTCTCCTCCGGGCTGTCTCAGCTTCGACTCGACCAAGAAAATGATCTCTGTTTTTACGAACTCGATCCAAGGTGCCGCAAAAGTCCACGAAACAACACCGCAATCTACATTTGCATGCAGTCAATTAAACAAACAAACATCCAAAATAGTCAGGAATTAGAAGAAGCCAGTTCTATTCTATTTGTTCCTCTAAGAGAAAATTCACCAAGAAAAGAGTTCATGAAGAAGAAGAAGAAGAAGAAGAAGAAGAAGAGAAGAGAAGAGAAGAAGAAGAAGAAGCAGAAGAAGAAGAGAGTGAGAATTGAACAGCAGAACAGAGTGCTCAAAACAGAAAACTTGGACCCCGCCATAGCTTCGCGCAGTTTGAAACCGAAGGAGGAGGGAGGGAGGGAGGTGGCGATGGCGGAGGACCAAGATGAAATCATGATTCTGGACCATGCTCCTCTCCCTCTCCCACGGCAACAGCTGCCTGCTGCAGATCGGGAACTGGGGCATGGACAAGTCCAGGCGCGGGAAACAGTTGCCGTTGGGGGCTCGCATCCTCTTGTTCCTGCTCCTCCCCGTTCCCTTCCCTCCCTCGATGCCCCTCTCGGCTCTCCTAATGCCGCCAGTGCTTCACAATTCGAGAGGAATCCAAGCGTACATGGTGGGCTTGCTTCGTCTGCCACTCCTGATCCTTTGCCCGCTAAGGTCGACGGTCACCCTTCTTCTTCTGTTTTGGCAAATGCACCCTGGCTTGATTCTCCTGTGCTACCCACGGAAGCCTTCGACAAACAGATTTATCACATTCCTGACTATGCTGGTACTTTACCTTCCTGCTTCTTGTTTTTTCTTTTTCTACTCTGAAATCTATTTGGATTTTCACGTCATCTTGTTTTGTTGTTTCAAACCAAAGAAAATTGAAGCACTGTGTTTTATAGTTTATGCAACACTTCGAATCTGTGAGAAAAGAGGTGATTTCTTTATTGAATATTTTATGCTTAATATTTCCAAATGCCATTCCTTTGCAGCATCTCAAAAGAGTGAGAAGATTATCCATAGAAATACGTATACACTTCTTTAATTTTCTTTGTTATCATTTCTTATGTGGTTTTTCAGGTTGGTTTTCTTTAAAAAAAATCCATGCAATCGAGAGGCGGTCCATGCCAGAATTTTTTGATGGAAATTCAATCTCCAAGACTCCCAAGCTGTACAAAGAATACCGAGACTTTATCATCAACAAATTTAAGGAAAACCCAGGGAAGCTTCTTACATTTACGGAAGTGCGAAGGATGCTTCCTGGTGATGTGAATGTAATCAAGAGGCTGTTTGATTTTGTTGAGTACTGGGGTCTAATAAATTATCAGAATATACATGTAATGAAGCATCCGGAAAGCGCTGCTCTATCGCCATCATCTGAGACTGTCCCTCCAGGTGTACAGGTTGTGTATCCGCATATACCAGCTGGCGTATCTAAGCCAAAGGGATCCGTGGAAACTAATGGAAAATCCAGTGGTGCTCTCTCATTATCAAACTTGGTGTCTTACAGAGATGCGTTTGTAACATCTACGACAGATGCACCACCCACGGCTTCAAGTGAATCCATTGAAAACCTTAATACTTTAAACTGTAGTAGTTGTGGAGCAAACTGTGAGCTAAAATACTATGGAAATACCAAAGGGGTAAGACACTATTTCTTCTACTTGTTGTTATACATTACATGCATACATACATACACGCACATATATATGTATAATATATATCATTGGGTTAATTGATGGCATCCATTATGCATATGTTCTTGAGCATCACATCCCTTGCCTTCTGCGTTTCAAAATACTCATTTCGAAAGATAATTAAAATTTTCTGTTTTCTATTTACTAAACAAGATTAAGAATATACACCTATGACCATAACTCGGATAATCTGTTGCAAATTAGAGGCGTTCATTTTCTAACACTTCGTGGCTCATTTCTGTTTGCAAAAGAATGTATTGCATATTTCTTATATTGCAACTTTTGGGCCTTGAAAGGCGATGACATGATGTTTCTGTTATCAGTTTGAAAGGTAATTATTTTGCTTTTGCTGCAACTATTAGTGCTTGTTTAGACTACGAGCTGGATAAATCATTGCAAATAATGGAGTGTTTTACTATATTTGAAGTACAGGATCTCGTTTAACTTCCATGCGAATAAGGTTTTTTATTCTGGCACTATAGTCTCCCATTTAAAGGCAGAGAATTAGCATGCTTAAATTAGAATTGAGTTTTAGTGGAAGACCAGCAAATATTACTACTGCGATGTATATATTTCACTTGTGTATTTGTAAAAGTTAGCACTTCAGTATTAGTTTTTCTTCCAAGGTACTGCGAAATACTCTTCTCAGTTGTTGGATTTTTTTTTCTTGTGTTGCAGGAAGGGGTTTTGTTATGTGAAATGTGTTTCTCAACAGGAAACGATTTTATAAAAGATGACTTCGTTTTGAGAGAGGCCGATTTGTCAACAAGTGATAACTTAGTAAAAGGCCCCCCTGTCTTGCAAGAAGCTAAGGTGAATGCTCATGGAGCTCAGGATGATTGGACCAAAGAAGAAGTGTTGCGATTACTTGAAGCGTTAACGAAGTACAAAGAGAACTGGGATCTCATAGCTCATCATGTAGAAACTAGGTCAAAAGCTGAGTGTATCATGCAGTTCATGAAGTTACCGTTTGGAGATCAATTTATTGATAACAGTGGTCAGGATAGCTCTGTGCAAGATACTGTGGCCACCGTGGTTACTGAAACTGAAGCACCCCACAATGTACTTACAGAAGCGAGAAGTAGCAATGCTGCTGCTGCTATGGAAGTAGAAGCTGTTGATGATATGCCACCATCAAAACGGAGTAGGATGACACCACGTGCTGATACAAGTAACCCTATTCTGGACCAGGTAGAGGAAATAATTCTATTCTTCAATCAGTTTTGTTACTTTCTCAAGTGCCTTGGGTGAACACTTTCTCCTCAAGTAAATCTATGATTGACTGATCCCTTTCTTCCTGATTGTACATGCTGTTCAAGCAACTGTGTGGTGTCTTGATGCCCCTCTTTTGTTTATGTAGGGACTGACTAGTGGGATAAGAGCAAACCTTTGATCTATTTGAGCTTAGGACATTGATTTGAGTCAGTAGTTTCTGTGTTTGAACTCACCACTTCAAAGTTATGTTGGTAGGTAGCCTTTTTATCTGCTATGGTGGGTCCACGTATAGCTGCTGCTGCAGCGCAAGCAGCTTTGGTTGCCCTTGCTGAAGAGGATCCAATATCTTCTCAGTTCTTGTCATCTATAGCTCTGAATCAGAAAAACACCTCAGCCTCTAGTGGACTTCAAGTTGGAAGGTTGAGTTGTGAATAATATATCTGATTTATTTATTGTGTTTTTTTATCTTTCTGATTAGATGTTCTTTACTCTTTCATCTAGTGGCAGAGAAAATGTGGAAGCCGAATTTAGAGAACCAAAAGGTGATTTGATGTCTGGTAAAGAATTTTCTCGATAGCTAGAGCGCTTTGACAAGCATTGTGAATTCCTTTATTGATTATCACCTTGTAAATGTTACCTTAAACTCATTGTCTTCCAAATTGTCTCTCCATTAGCATTCTCATAATCTTGCATTATGTTATGGGTTTATTCGTCATCATTGTGCACAAGTTTTCTGAATGTTATAATCATAATCATTTTCAGAAGGAGTTCGTTATCCCAAGACTGTGGAAACTGAGTCTAGTCTACAGACACTTCCTTCAGCTACCCAAATCAGGGCTGGCATTGCAACAGCCATAGGTGCAGTGGCAGCAAATGCAAAGCTACTGGCTGATCAAGAGGAGCGTGAAATTGAGCACCTCATGGCTATCGTCATTGAGAATCAGGTAGATTTGCCATGATCCCCCATTCTAATTTTTGAAAATATGAGAATATCCCTTATGCAGTTACAAAACATTTTGACCAAGATCTTAACTTTTGAAAGCCCTAAGAAGAACTCACCTTTATTTTGTAAATAAAAAGTGTTATCCAAGTAATTTGTGCTGGCACTTGATCATAAAATATATCATGTGTGCACATGTAAGGGATATCGTTGTGAATCTTGAATCTGAGATGTCATTGAAAATAATCACATGAATGTGATACAGATGAAGAAGCTGTGCAGCAAGGTGGAGCACTTCAAGGAGCTAGAGCACCTGCTGAAACAAGAACATATACAGATCGGAAAGGCACAAGCGCAGGTTCTGGCTGATTGGATACGTTTTTCCCATTACAACTACAGTGCGAGGCGTGGTTGAAATGAAGGAATCATTACTGAAGGTCAATCTGGAGAAACATGGCTCTTAACTAAGCCGAGCCAAAAGGCCCCTCCAAATTCGTCGAGCTGCCTACAAGCGAAAATCCTGTGGGCACAACTCATGAGAGCTTTTTTCACATGCAAAAAGGGCCATGTCTGATGATGACCGAAAGAAATGCTTTCATCATCAACCATTTGAATCATCTTGTGTACTCTATGAGGCTCGATGAGCCTAATGTAATTTCGATACAACTCTGTTCAGGTTTTCCTTTCTACAGATGGAGAAATCGTTTCAACCACGCTGTATGTACTATACACATGTATTTTGCAATTTCCATGGCTTCTTGCCGGAGCTCAATCCCATTTACAATTCTGTCCACGAAATGGATGAAGAAGCATCCGTGGTCAAAGGTCGGGGATCTGGGCATGATGAATCAGTGCACTATCCATTGTAACATCTTTTCATCGTAGCAGTAATGATGACAGATCTAGTCATTGGTTGAATTTTAAGGTCTCGATTAGGAATGCAAGGTTTAAGGTTCTGAATGTAATGCTCACTTACAAATGCCGGCTTTATTTGATCGACTTCATGCGTTTGATATGGGTCTGGACATGCTGCGCTTCAACCTTATCGGTCATTCCTGAAGCTTCATGGTGTCTCTTTGATTCTGCCGAGGACATTGGCAGTAGCTTCCCATCTCGACATTTGGAAGGTATTGCTATAGATCGTCCCATCTTTGCCAGACCAATCTTATTTTTTGGTGAAGGAATATCTTTGATTATCTTCCGATTCTCTCAAACGCTCGATGACTCATCAAATCGATGTAGCTGTCAGACACGCATGGTGTATCCTCACCAGGGTCCACTGGTGAGCAGGTGCTTTGCAAGTTATGGGAAGGAAGCGCCACTTGACACGTCTACAACAAGGTCATGAAAGCTGGCGCAAGTGTGTACGAATCCATCGGCTCCATTTTGCCGGCGCCTTTCCCCTTAGTCGATGCAGCTCGTTCTCATCACCGGAATGAATGAGGAGTAAGCAAGAGGGACAGTTGGGCACGAGAACCCATGCATCGTGGCTTCTGCACCTCTCCTCGAATCTGCCAAGGCCCCCCCGGGGCTCGGATTTTTACGCCGAGAAGCCGGACAAGCCCAGCTACAAAACTTTGTTTCGGTTCTTCTCTATCGATCAATCGATCGATGAAATGGGGATGTTTGGTTCTTCCATGTCGGTCGATCTATCGACCGACCGATGAAATGCGATGTCTGGTTCTTCCACGTCGATCGATTGATGAAATGCGATGTCTGGTTCTTGCACGTCGATCGATCGATGAAATGCGATGTCTGGTTCTTCCATGTCGATCGATCGATGAAATGCGATGTTTGGCTCTTCCATGTCGATCGATCGATCGATCGATCAATTGGTGAAATGCAATGTTGGTTCTTCTCTCTCTTGATCGATCGACGAAACGGGACGTTGTTGCCGAGATATGGTGTCCGGGTTGTTTAGGGTTTAGGGTTCAGGGTTTAGGGTTTAGGGTTTAGGGTTTTCTACTTCACGAGGAATGGATGATCTGCTTCCGCAGAAGAAGAAAGGGAAGGAAACAGGGGAAGAGACGATGGTGATGGCGTTGACCAAGCAAAGCTCAGGAGCATCTCGCAGTACAGACATATATATACACACACAGGGTCAGGAGGCAATTCTCTTCTCCTCCATCGCTCTTCTCTCCTGCCTGCTCGCCCGTATCTCCAGATCTTCTCTGAGTGATGGGTTGGGGAGGATTGTTGGGCTTCGAACATGGGATCCTTCAGGCTCCGCTGGGCCCCAACATCTCTGGCCCCGCCCTCGTCGCCGCCGTTGCGAATGCTGGCGCAATCGGCCTTCTCCGAGCCCCTGACAAGGTCAGATCCTCTCCCCATCTGCAATCTTGCTCTTGCTCATGTTCTTGTTCTTGTTCTTCTAAAATTTCTCTGAATTGTGTATGCACACCCTAATCGGATCTGTGTAATCATATATACAAGTATCATGGACTGATAGAGAAACAGGAGGAGCATGTGCATGTGCATGTGCATGTGCATCTGCTTTCTTTCTCCTGATTCCTCTGAAATCATTATAGCACAGCCTATGCCATACCTGTAGCTGTATGTGTGTTTAGATGGCATGTGTACAAAATCTCGTGCATTTGGTGAGGAAACATGAGCATGTATATGGGTGTGTATGTCATTTGGGCATGTCGCGTTAGCTATGCCTATGCCTACATGCATATGGTTAGGGTTTACGGTTTTACGGTGGGATTACAGAAATGTATAAATATATATGATTTGGATCAGTGTGCAATGATTTGATATAGAGAAGTGATGTGGTTCTTAGGATTGCCCCTATGTTGTGAAAGAGCTCATTTGCCAGACAAGGAAGCTTACAAGCAAACCCTTTGGGATCGGTGTTGTGTTAGCGTTTCCGCATGAGGAGAACATTAAGGCCATCTTAGAGGAAAAGGTTGCGGTTCTGCAAGTCTATTGGGGCGAGTTTCCGAAGGAAATGGTGGATCGGGCCCACGAAGCTGGTGTCAAAGTAATACATCAGGTATTGTCGTGCTGTTTTTCGTATTCCCTCTTTCCTTCAGTTCTGCAATTGCTCCTCTTTTTGTCTGCAACTTTCATGCTCCTTTGCTAAAGATGTGACCACATCTTTCTTCCTTCTTCCTTCCTTCATTTCTTGTATGTTGGATTTCGCACACAGCTTTCTAAATCTAGAAATTGATGTATGATGATTCGAGATGTTAAAATGATGGCCATCTACAGGTGGGTACTGTTGAGGCAGCTAAGAAAGCTGCAGAGGCCGGAGTGGATGCTGTGATTGTTCAAGGTGTTGAAGCAGGAGGTCATGTGATAGGCCAGGTATTGTTTTAGTGAAGTTTATGCAATAGTAATGTCTACCGTTCGAGGAAAATGTGTGGCTGCACATCTGCTGTTGCAATCTTGTGTAAGTGATAGCATGTGAAGAGAAAAGGGGCTGATCAACTTGTATTGCCAGATGCATAGCAATGACAAAGTAATCTTGTATGGTGGTTTTTGGGTTATGTATCTCACAAAACTAATCTATATAATGCAGTCAGGTCTCATATCACTGCTTCCCATGGTTGTGGAGTGTCTGCAAGGAACAAATATTCCCATAATCGCAGCTGGTGGTATAGCTGATGCACACGGTTATGTTGCTGCTTTGGCATTAGGTGCACAGGGTGTTTGTCTTGGAACTCGGTATGGTTTGACCTTTGAATCGATAAGCAAGTTTAGGGTTTAGAATAATGCAATGCCCGAAACCCAAAATCCTAAACCTCGATCTCCCAGTTTTGTGAAGCTTCAGACTAACTGTATCTGATTATGATGCAAAAACTTTGGAAGGTTTGTTGCATCCGAGGAGGCGAATGCCCATCACATATATAAGGAGAATTTGGTCCATGCCTCTGTCCATGACACCGAATATACTTCACATTTCGGCCGTGCGAGATGGCCAGGAGCTCCCCACAGGATAATCAAGACACCTTTCTACCTGAAGTGGAAATCGGAGCTCTACGAGAACGAGGATGAGCTTCAACAGCCTTCGATCGGTCGAGCTGTGATCTATGGCGAGGTATTGTGAGATAATTCTCCACGAGGAGATGCGGTTATGAACATTCATTTGATGAAATGCATTTTGAGAAACAAATTTCTCAGTGTGTCTGCTTTGCGCATAGATGCGATATTTATCATCATCATATAATAAAAAATACCTATTATTGTGTGTACATATGGAGATACATTACACACATGCGTGCAGATATACATATCCTTGTGTATAAATATATTTTCTTGCATATGGAGAGGCAGATTAACTCCAAAGAAGTGCTGATATACATATGGAGATACATTACACCCATGCATGCAGATATACATATCCAAATGTATAAATCCATATTCTTGTTATATGCACATATGCATATCCATGTGTATAAATCTTCGTTCTTATCATATGCATGCATGTATGTGTGGAGATAGTGGATATAGATTACATGCATGCAGATATAAATATGCATATGTACAAATCTATCTTCTTATCATATGCACATATTGAGAAGCAGATTATCTTCAAAGAAGTGCAGATATTATACATAGATTACTTACATGCATGCAGATATACATATCCATATGTACAAATCTATCTTCTTATCATATGCATATATTGAGAAGCAGATTAACTTCAAAGAACTGCTGATATATATACATATGGAGATGCATGTATGTGTGGAGCTACTTTATTACATACATGCATGCAGATATACATCTCCTAGTGTATAAACCTATGTTCTTATCATATGCATATATGAGGAGGCAGATTAATTCCAATGAAGTGCGTCATCTATTTGCAGGAAAAGATCATATCGCGCTTCTCTGGCATTGCGCCGAATAGCTCAGCTACGGGAGAAGTTGAGAGCATGGTTATGTATGCTGGTGAGGGTGTAGGGCTGATCAAGGATATTCAACCAGTTGCTCAGATTGTCAGGAGCCTAGTGGAAGGTGCTCAGCATCTCATAGATCAGATCGGAACCCTGACAGGCAAGATGGAGGATCTGACCACGGTTTGAAGACATCCTTGCTTGCAGTTTTTGGTAATCACAGCCTCTGCGGTTTTCTTGTATCTTTATTTTTCATCATAATCATCTCTGTTCTCAAAGCACATTCACTCTCTGTTTTAGCATCCATTCTGTGAAGTTGATCTCCAAAATGGTGTATGATCCGTTCTTCAAACTCTTCCATTTTCGAAACGATTTTGATGTGATTTTACACGAGATCAATAGTGCAAAAAAGCTTATTTGTGGAAAAAACACATTATCGTCCCCACAACACTGATCGTGATTGAGAAAGAAGGAGATGAAGTCCAGAAAGGAATGTGCAATGCTTTGATTTTGGTGATCAAGAATTGCCTTGTAACAGATTCAGGCTACTGTTTTATATGCGATGGTTCTCTCTCATCATAGAATTGAATCAACCTGGATTTTGTCCCTCTTTCTAGCATGGAATCAACCTGGATCGAGTCACAATCGGATTAGATGAAATTGTAACCATAACCAATTGATTATATGATCTTGCTTTTCTTGCATTGGTACAATCTTGCTCAGAAAGTTGATTTGATTTGTCTCTAGAAACTGACAAGCCTATCGTTGTTTGACGGTGATTCTCATGTTGTAATACTCTTATTGCGTAAGAATGTATCCAACACCAGATCGTTGGCGTATTTTGCATGAGTATTAACAACGCCGTTAGCACCGAGAAGTCTTTTCTGAGCTGTTTGTGATATAATTAGCTCAACTATATGCTTGTAATTTTGTAACCATGTAATCCAATCGGGCTATGTGTATGTAACATAATCAGAATATGGTGAGCAATTATCTAATAACGGAATTTCGTACTTTGTACCAAGTGGAGGTGTTTTAGACGGCTTTGTGACAAACTCATTTAATTCAGGACTCGAGACTTGCTTAAGCTTGATCTATCTATGGCTAATCATCTCATAATTTTGTGCTAATTACTGCCTAATCTCTTTCTCCCTCTCATTTGTGATTAAAAGATCCATCCCCCAAGACGATAGATTACATATCGAATTAAGCACATTAAACACGTCAGCAACGTATGCTGAGGAATCACAAGAGTAACTTGATTTGCTCAATAACTTGATCATCGTATCAAAGGAGTTCACTACCAAATGTATGTTGCGATCGAAAATCGAGGCTTGCTAGCTTCGGTGCAAGACACGCTTCGGTCCTAAGATAAGAACCCATTCTCTTTCTTGTCCTGTTTCAGAGTCCGGAACTGGGGCACAGAGCACGCGGAGGGTCCTGGTATCAAGCCCACAGAACAAGGGAGGAATCGTTTCAAATCGATCTTTCCTGTTTTGTGAGCAGCGCTGTTGGTGATAGACCACGGTTGCTTTCACTGGGAATGACGACTGCGAAGCAGGGGTCCCATACATATGCATACATGGACACGTATTTTCGTGAAGTGGGACATGCTGCTGCTACGTGCACAACTAACTGCAGGAAGGAACAGAAGGAGAGATCTGTTCACAACTAATTGCAAGAAGGAACAGAAGGAGAGATCTGTTCACTGTTCACTGGTGAAAGATTCGACTAAAGCAGGGGGGGCAAGACAGAGCCTTGGACTGAAGCGTGATTCAGAACAAGTTTGTCGGGCAGTCAATGATCAGCATGCAAACAAACACAGTCTCTCTGATGATCAATCCAATCTCTATGTCTACATAAATGCAAACTTATATGTATGCATTGGTATGTATGTATGTGTGCATGCATGCATGCATGTGTGTGCATGTATGTATGTATGTGTGCATGTGTGTGTGTGTATGTATGTGTGCATGCATGTATGTATGTATGTATGCATGTGTGTGTATGTGTGTATGTATGTGTGCATGCATGTATATATGTATGTGTGTATGTATGTATGCATGCATGTATGTGTGCATGCATGCATGCATGTATATGTGTGTGTGTGTATGTATGTATGTATGTATGTATGTATGTATGT
>JBBBWG010002571.1:15470-32896 GCA_037176905.1 Azolla pinnata
GGGACAGTATGATGCAATAAAAGGAGCATCAGATCATGCTTTAAACCCTAAACCCCCTAAACCCTAAACCCTAAACCAGTGGACTCAATGGCAACACAATCCACCTAAAATCGTTATTTGCGCCCCTCCTTCCACCAGTTCGTGCGGGAAGAAATGATTACATAGGGACATTGTGATTCATACTTGGAATTCTCTATATGTGACTTGTGCTAAGTATTTCAAGCACCAAATTTGATGAATGCTTAACTAATAGAAAGGACCTATACTTAGTTTTAGAAAATGTTAAGTATCAAAGAAATGTATATCCACTTTACCTTTTGTTATACAAGAGCGAATCTTGGCATTATTGATTGAAAATTTGCGACCGAACCAGTTCAGCTCAGTCATATTAACTGCTTGCTGAGAGCGTGCTTCAGCCATCACTTTCTAATAGATGAATGGTTGCAATAATAAGAATATTTCTCAAATGAACAATAGACACTGGAGATAAAAAGATGCATCCAAGTGTAAAACATCCTTACCTCAAGTTGTTCCTGCAAAAGCTGTAACCCAGGGACGCCTTGCATGGCCAGACTAGATAAATCCAACTCGCTCGAGTTGGAACGGCCCATTTTATACAGGCAAAATCGAATGTTTGGCTCTAGCTCATCATCCACTCTTTGACGACAAAGTACTTGATTTTCTACACTTCCATACTTTCCAAGTTCTTCATAAATGACCCTTAAAAAGTACAAAGTTTTTTAAGTATGTTGTAGGTTTAAAAACTTTGTCATAGCTATGGATGAATGAGATCCAAAACCTTGCACTAGTGAAGCTTCTTAATGCAGACTCCCAGTGCTGTTCTCGTTCAACCAAATAACAACCTTTCATGTACAGTGCATAAGCCTGAAAGATTGTATCCAAAAGAGCAGTTACAATGACAACACACGAGCTGCAGAGAAAATCTTGCTTGCTTTTATTATATCCAGCAGAGATCTCAAGTTTACATTTTGCATACCGCAGCCTCAAGAGAAGTTCGTGAATCAGCTTTCTCAGTGCAAGCTTGAGAAAAAAGCTCAGCCCATTTGGCAGCTTTGGCCAGCCTTGCAATAAGATGACATCGACGACGTGAGTTTGGCCCATCAATCGCCTGCTTAATAGCCATTCCATAGCCCCATGCTCTTTCTGCTTGATAAAGAATGATGTGCAAAAATCTGAAATATACATCCAAAACGAGACATTTTTCAAAATACCACAAAAGAAAGAGAGATGACATTCATATGACAGAACTTTTATCTTATTACATTATTACCTCACATCATTTACAAGTGGCACTGTAATTGACCTCTTCACATATCTTCCACGTCCATGTGTAAACTTTAGTGACTTGTACAACCGTCTCAGCCGAGCAGAGCAATACCTCCTGACATTCAAGAACATCAAACGTCATGCAAATATGACCAAATGTTTGTGTATGATATGTCAAGATTTAAAACTAGAAGGAAGCAATATGCTTGCCATAAAATGAGGAAGGTGTGAATTGAATGTACTTCTAGATACCAAGGGAGATGCAAACATATGAGAAGTGCCAATGATAAAAGCCATACCGATATCGTGTGTAATCGTGATGCTTTACTCCATGTTCACCTTGTGCTGTTTTGATGAGCTGGAGAACTGCATAGTGTTGAGCAAAAGAAAGAAAATGCTTTATTTGTGCAATATACAGCATCTGAAATGGAAACAGTCTCATTCTCAACTTACCATTGAATGAGAACTTGGTTTCTTTTTCTTCAATGTCCATATCATCAGAAGGGCTCTTTTTCTCATCTTTAGCAACTTCTCTATCATCAGCCACCTGATGTATAATCAAGAAATCATTCAGAAGTCTGCAGAAAAATATGCCAAAATTACTTTTTCAGGCCTCGAACATGGTTTTTCAAAACTGGATGTTTCAAGATTTGGCATGTCAAAATAATCGAATAGAAAACATGGATGAAGCTGGAACCCCTTGTGGACGAACGTGAAATGAAGATTGACAAGTTTATCCCTTGGTTCAGTCATATGTGAAGGTCGAGAACCTGAGATACTAAAGAATTCGAGAGAATTCAAGATGGACGACTGTTATTTACAATTGTATGAGCTCTTGAGCATCATGTTTCGGGAATGATCATCAGGAAGCGAACGAAACTGCAGATAAATCCAACCAGCCTAATCGTCACACACGACCACTCGGAATACGGAAAAGCCAACAAAAAAAGTATGGTGAAGGTGGAACGCCGACGAAGCTATACGATTCCCTTCCTTCGTCATCTTCCTGATCTTCTTCTTTGCGTAAGCCTTACAAGCAACAAAACACAGATCTATCGAAAGCTTGCAGTGAGCAGCACATCGCCGTTCCGAGCTTTCATTCCTCGGGAGATCCCGGGGCAAGTTAGGCAAAACAGACAAGCGGAGGGGGAGCTCACCATGGCCAATTCTTCTCGCCTGCGGTTCGCTTTCTCGGGTCGTGGGGAGCTCTTCCTCTCTGAGGCAGAAGAGCAAATCGTGCGTCTGTCTGTGCGTGAAAGAGAAGAAGGTTTCTCATATTTACGCAAATGCCCCTCGGATTTCTCAAGCTCTGATTCTGCTGATATCATTCCTGTTTTACACCTGATCTTGCATGTGAATCTTGTGTTTCAGCTGATTGATTTCTGTGCTTGATCTGATTTTCCAACATGTTACATCTGATTTTGCATGTTTTTTCAACTCGATCGATTCTTGTACATCTGATCTCTGTCTGACGTAGAAGAGCATGTGAATCTTGTTTTTCAGCTGATTGATTTCTGTGCTTGATCTGATTTTCCAACATGTTACATCTGATTTTGCATGTTTTTCCAACTCGATCGATTCTTGTACATCTGATCTCTGTCTGAGGTAGAAGAGCGAATCGTGCGTCTGTCTGTGCGTGAAAGAGAAGACAATTTCTCATATATTAAGCAAATGCCCTCGAATTTTTCACGATCAGATTTTGCATATAATTCTTGTTTTGGAGTTGGTTGATTCTTGTACATAATCTGCTCTACCAGCGTGTGACATCTAATCTTGCATATATATCTTGTTTTTCAACTGTTTGATTTTTGTACTTAATCTGATTTTGCATGTTTTTTCCGTCAGATTGATTCTTGTGCATCTGATCTTTCTTTGAGGCAGAAGAGCAAATCGTGTGTCTGTCTGTGCGTGAAAGAGAATAAAGTTTCTCATATTTACGCAAATCCCACTCGGGATTTTCAAGCTCTGATTTTGCATATCATTCTTGTTTTGGAGCTGGTCGATTCTTGCACATAATCTGCTCTACTGGCATGTTGCATCTGATCTTGCATATAAATCTTGTTTTTCAGCTGATTGATTTTTTGTACATGATCTGATTTTCCAACATGTTACATCTTATTTTGCGTGTTTTTTCAGTTTAATCGATTATGGGTTTAAGGCATTCAATGGTAGATTAAGAGGGGCCCGATAGCTCGATTATGGCAAAATTGCTCTCTTTAATCGAGCAATCAAACACTTTTTTTCGAGCTATTCGACACTCTTAATCAATCTATCAAGCGGTCTTAATCCTGCCTTGTATTTTTAGTGTCATCTAAAAATACAAGGCACTCTTAATGGCAAAATTGCTCTACTTCATCGAGCCATCAGACACTTTTAATCAAGCTATTTGACACTCTTAATAAATCTATCAAACATTCTCAATCCTGCCTTGCATTTTTAGTGCCAGCTAAAACTACAAGGCACTTTCTTAATGGCGAAATTGCTCTATCGCATCGAGCTTTCCGATGCTTTCAATCAAACTATCGAACACTCTTAATCAGTCTATCGAAGCGGTCTTAATCCTGCCTTGCATTTTCAGTGCCCATCTACTTGCAATGCACATACGTTTAAATATAAATCGATCGATCAATACAAATATAAATATACAATATTCCTCCCGCTATTTACTATCCGTTTCCTGCTTCATACTATTGTTTACTACTCGATTCCCTTACTGCAATCGCTTAACATAAGCTAGTAAATTTCAAAATCTAATTAATTTAGCGTCAAACAATTAATTGGGCGTTAATTTTTAGCGAGAGATCAAAGTAGGCCTTAATGTGTAATTTTTAATTTGAATTAAGTGTTAAAATGTAATTAAGCGTTTTTTTGGGTAGTTTTTCCACTATATAAATATAAATTTATTTATTTATTTATTTATATTTATATTTATATGTTCTGTAGCTCGATGGAGGAAGCGATCTCACTCCATTAGACACGATCAACTGATCGATCGATCGATCGATCGATCTTGCCATATCCGTCCGGCAGAGGAATCGGAATCCGAGATCCATGGCTTGCTCAGATTCCTTCGCTTTCTCCGATCAACCACCAGGTAGGTTACATGCTACTCTTCAAGGTCCCTTTTTTTTCCCCTTTCCCCCCCATTTCTTAGGGTTTTGATCCCAATCCATCTTCACTTCCTGCAAATGGGTGCTCTTCGCATTTGCTTACAACGTCCTGTAGCAAGCGCTGCAATTCCTCAGCTATACTGGCTGGATTATGGAGCACGGAGCCGCCCGGCTAGACATAGCTTGAGGTTTTTTTTCTCCTGGATCGGAATGCCTCAATGGAGGGCTTCTTTGTTTGGAAAGAGGACGTTTTGTGCTGAAGAAGTTAGTTTTCTGTTTTGATTCTTGTGTGTGATGGGAGCATCTATTTACCCCCCAAGATGCCAGTTCTGGTGAAGTACTCGTGGTTGATCTTTCTTTGACTGCACAAATGCAGCTTACATTGAAATGGCAAGAAGGGGTTAACTCTAATGCAGCCATCAATTTAGCACAGGCGACCGATGCATTTGGATGCCAAGCCTCCACTGAAGTTCAAATGCATGAATGTATATACAGATGGGGATGGATGGGATGGATGGGTGGATGACTGAATGACGCCCTCAGTCCTTACACTCGTTGCATCACTGAAAGCTTGTAGCAAGCAGAAAGACCTGGAGAAAGGAAGGAAGATCCATGCCTCTCTCCTCAGCACTCCTCATGGCCGCAACCTTACAGAAAGCAATGCCTATGTTGGGAGCTGCTTGGTGAGCATGTATGCAAAATGTGGCGCTCTTGCAAAAGCTAGAGAACTTGTGATGGGCCTAGATCGTCGTCGTCGTCATACATGGGTAGCCTCGTGGAATGCATTGATTGCTGGCTACATCGAACATGATCATTGTGAGGAAGCTTTGAGATGTTATGAGCAAATGCAAGGGGAGGGCATCTCCCCCACTGCAGTTACCTACGTGTGTGCTTTGAAAGCTTGTGGCTGCACTGATGGAAAAGAAATGGGAGAAGAAATACATGGTGAGGTTATCAAGGCACGACTGCTAGAAACAAATGTTTTGGTGGGGAATGCATTGCTGGATATGTATGCCAAATGTGGTGATCTCGTGAAAGCACATCGTGTCTTTCATGGGCTTCCGACCCGTGATGTGGTCTCATGGAATACCATGATCACAGGGTATGTGCAATGTGGACATGGTGAAGAAGCGTTACAGTGTTATGGTCAGATGAGGCGTGAACAGGTTTCTCCCAACACTGTTACCTTCCTGTGCACATTGAAAGCATGTGGCATTGTAGGATCAGCTGCAAAGGGGGAGAAGCTACACGCCAAGATTCTCAGATACAGATTTCTTGGAACGAATAGTTTGCTTGGTACTGCATTGGTAGATATGTATGCAAAGTGTGGGTCACTTGGAAAAGCACGAGATGTGTTTGATCACCTTCCTGCTCGTGATGTGATTTCATGGACTGCTCTTATTGGTGGATATGTCCAGCATGGGCTCCACAAGGAAGCTCTGGACTGCTATGAATCAATGCAAATTGATGGCGTCTCTCCCAATGCTGTCACTTTTGTATGCATGTTGAGGGCATGTGGTAGCATCGGAACTGCTGAAAAGGGTGAAGAGATACATGTTGAGATCAGTAGAAGGGGTCTCTTGACGAGAAATATTCTGGTCAGTACCGCGCTGGTGGATATGTATGCCAAGCTTGGGGATGTTGAAAAGGCACACAAGGTCTTCGATGAGCTAGAGATCCGAGATTTGGAATGTTGGAATGCAATGCTTTCAGGATATGGACAGCTTGGACAGGATGAGATGGTGATCAGCTTATTCAACACACTGGTAGAGAATGGCATGGTGCCAAGTCCAGTCACATGCAATATAGTGTTGAATGCATGCAGTCATTCAGGCCTATTGGACAAGGGGGCATCGTTGTTTGGAAATATGAACAATATGTATGGTCTCATTCCAACTCTAGAGCACTACACATGCATGGTTGATCTTTTTGCTCGTGCAGGTTTATTTGATGCGGCACTGACAGTTATCCACAGGATGCCTATGCTGCCTGATTATCTTCCTATCTGGACATCTATTCTCGGTGCTTGCCAAAAATGGGCAAACACAGATCTTGGAGAACTCGCGTTTCGCAAGTCGATACAACTGGATGAAAAGAATGGCGCATTGTATGCTGGCATGAGAAACATATATACACTAACTATTGCATGATGATGATGATGATGATTCTCTCACGTTATTAAGTAGGTTAGGTATGCAATTGATTATTGCCAAAGCACCTAAATGGCATTCTTTTTCTAGATTGTATTGGACTTGATGTTATTTTCAGTTGCTCTTTACAGTTTAGGTTTGAAATCACAAGTCGTCTAAACTGTCAGTTTGTTACCTCTCAATGGACCATGTAATGTTTTCAGCTAGTACATCAAAGTAAAACCGGTAGGAATATGCCGAGGTGAAATCAAGCTGACATCCTTCCCAAACACAGGTAAAATTTCGCATTGAAATGAAGAAATGCTGATTGTAATTTTGATGTTTCAATGGATCGCCAGCCTTAGTTAATTACTCATTTTAACATTATTCAAATTGGTATTGACATAAATGCAACTGTGGCGTGAAGTTAACCTTTTTTTCAGTTCAAAAGACCAATCGACCTATAATTGGACTCTAATCTCTCGCACTAACCTTTACACATAACCTGTTACAGAACTCCTACTACAAAACTTTTAATATAGCTCAGGCTCCACATGGACTGACTGAAAAAGACTCTGCATTTCATTCGATGCCTAAAAACTTGTGATTGGTGAGGATATGGTAAATATCCTAATTGTGAATGTAGTTAGGCTACAGGGCCTGAGAGATGATATTGTGCCTGACAGTGGTCTGCAATTACGGAGCCTTGGGACCATTATCAGCTGGGCCTGTTCCATCCTTAGGCACCTGGCTAAAAACTGTTGAGTCAACCAACCTTGGAGCAATAGCTCGACACCTAATGTTCAAGTGTTTAGTTTTATCCTAATGCAAATAGGTAGTTTCTTCCTTACAGTCTGGAACTAGACCTTCAGAATGCAATTATCATACATACAGTTTCTTGGATGCATTTGATTGCAATGCAAACATAGTGTGTGTTTCTTTGAAATTGTGGCTTACAATTTCAACTGTGTTCCACTTTGAAGCAAGGAGTTGTCCATACATATCCTTTATTAAGAGGTCTGATAGATTTCTATTCAGACATGGTTCTCAACCCCATGATTGAGAACAACAAAGATTGCACCTCCATATCAAGAGGAACAATTTCGTTCCATGATTAGCGCATCCAAACTGATCAAACTATAGTAAAGCTGAACTACAAAGCTTACAATGGCATTAGTCTGCGCAACATCTTGCCCCTGTACAAGATATTCCATGCAGACAAGGAATCCTGCATACTTGATTTCGATGGTATTACAAAAAAAGTCATACAAAATGTATCAGTGTATTTAACATACCATCTGATATTGATGATTCTGTGCTCTCAGCAAAGTGGGTGTTTGTGAGCTCGACTCATGGTAGTAATTGTGATGAATTAATGAGAGTTGGAAAGGACATAAGCACAAACCTTTCGGTGTATATGTATTAGCAAAAGTCTAGTGGTTTCGTGCTGACTATAATAGAAAGACACAGGAATAAAATCCCTTGCTTTGTGTAGACATCAGAGATTCTGTATACTTTTGATTTAGGAGAAGTAGAGAGAGAGAGAGTATGGAGCGACGTGCACCTAGAACATCTCTACATATTGTTGTGAAAACTCAATGTATGGTAAAACGCAAGTCGTAAGGATTTCAGCGATTTGTAAGTAAACAGTCAGTGGACAGAATGTCTCAAATTATGACATGATAGTAGTAAAACCGACACTTATAAAAGATTGACCAAATAGCTCATGGATTTAAGCTTAAGCTATCAACAGTCCAAGATGCCATAAACCAAATCCAGTGGAAATGATTTGGGAAGAGCTAAAGAGATTCGACCTGACTCTGTGTTTGAGAGCTCGAGCCAAGAACGCAGCTTGAGTAAATGCATAAAAGATTCTTTGCTGGTGGACCAAAGTCCACAAGCAATGATTCGACCTAACCCTGTGTTTGAAATCTTGAGCCGAGAATGTAGCTTGAGTTAATGGATAGTTCTTGCTGGTGGACAAAAGCCGGCATGCAATGAATCATTGATTGTGATTCCTTACGGCATCTCACACGAAATCTTATCATCGCCCTTTACTTCTAAGAGTAAATCCAACAATAACTGATAAGAAACTGCACATGCAGAGCATGTATTGGTACAGAAAAAATTACAGAGAATAACATTCAAGACGGATTATTGAAACATATGCAGCCTTGAAGTATCACTATGTGTGACGTGCTTATTATGGAAAACATTCTATCTATGCTTTTGCAAGTAAAAGAGAAATCTTGTAGGAGTCATTTTTGTACAGAGAACTCAAAGTGGAAGCCACGCACACATTGTTGTACAGAGAACTCAATTCCAGGAAATATATTGGAAGCGGTTACATTGCTACCTTACAAGACTCTCGTTACAAAGAAATCCCGTAGAGACAAATGAAGATTGATATAATTTATTCATCCCTGCTGTATTAGGGGAGCATGTTTCTAAAATGATATCTAACATTGCAAAGGCGACAGTGATTGGGAGGATTATTGCAGGGGAAGTTATTTTACAAAGGCACATCGAAGAGGCGGTCGATGCGCTGACGAAAACTCGGTTAGGTTTCTTAAACAGCATATCGGAAGGTTACAGAGAAAGAAACATACCCGAAGAGTATCCCAGAAGCCCGTTATGGAAAATATATTGTATTTCATGCAGCATGGAAGCTCTTGAAGAAGTTGAGGATGCGAGTGTTCACTACCTCAGGTTTCTCCTGATGCAAGAAATGCCCCACATCTCTAAGCACTATGACCTCCTTGAGATTGGGCACCTCGTGAACAAAGCCACCGCCATGTATGTACTCTTTTGCACCAGCAAAACTATACACCAGATCCTTGTCCCCGATGATGAACAGCGAGGGCACCATCACTTTGCTACCCACCCAAGGAGATGTAAGTTCCCAGGAGCTGCAAAAAACACCTTATCATCATCATCACCATCATCATCATATAAAGAAACACACAAAAAAAACACCGTTGTCAGCTCCGTGCCAAACATTCAGGGTTTAGAGTTTAGAGTTTAAGGTTTAACTCCTGTATCGTTTATTTTGTATGCCCCTGCAAACACCCCATCATCATGGAAAAGACACAAGTTTTCAACATTTGTGCTGAAGATTTAAGGTTTTAAAGCCTGTATCGTTCATTGTCAGAATCTATTGAAAAAAAACCCCATCATCTTCATGCTGGAGATTTTGGGTTCAGGGTTTTAGGGTTTGGAGCCTTTGTGGCTAATTCTTACAGGTCGAGAGCTCGATAGTAGTTGAGCATGGGGGTGTATCCACTTTTCTGAGAGTTCACGTAATACTCAATGTCCTCTTCAGAAACCCAATCAGGGAGAGGTCCCAGATCTCTGGGGGACTCTGCTACAACTCGGCCAAGGTCTGGATTGGCCGCATTGCAGAATATCCTGCGCATGTACGTCTTCGGCGACATCTTTGCAATGACAGCCTCAGCTTTTCCGGGTTCCTAATACATACACAGAATACCACAAGATACACAGATGGATCATTGTAAAAGCCTATGGAGAGTCCTTCCTATATTTCTTCGAGTTTTCTTATTCATTTCCATTTTACATTATGTAAAGCACAGAAAACACGCATGGATTATTGTAAGAACAACTATTTCCTCATTTTCGCAAGATAAAAACTTAGTTTTCAACAAGAATGCTACCATCCTTATCTTTTTACATCTAATTTCTTTGGGGTTTTTTTCCAGCCTACCTGGAACCGGCACATGTAGTTATCTTCACCCTGCGTTTCTCGCATAAACTGCAGCAGGCTACCTGATGGTCTGTGTGGAAGGTAATAAACACTAAGGCTGGCGAGTGCAATGATCCGCTCGGGCCTGAAGAGGCACAGGAACCATCCGACAATAGCACCCCAATCATGTGAAACAACAAATGCCTGGCCATTAAAAGAAAGAAATCCATAAAAAATCTTTTAGGTTTTCTTAACAAACACTCTTGATTGGGAAGTTCATCATTTTCAATTTGTTTGATGTTTTCATCCAACCATTACTATAATCTGTTATTGTGTATATATATGATTGTTACTAATCAGGAGGAAGTTCCTCACTTTCAATCTATTCTATGTCTTTTCAACTACTACTACAATCTGTAATTGTGAGTCAGTTACAATATGAGCTGTTTCAATCTATCTATACACCATTTTTTTACAACTTCTAAGTACTGCTATAATGATCTGTTATTGTATATAGATGATCAAGTCTAACAACATAGAAACTATTTCAACCTATTCAATATTTTTCTCCAGGCTGCTACTGCTATTACAACCACTACTCCTATTATTGTATACAAGTGATCTATAATTATCACACTAATTCAAACAGCGTATGAGCTATTTCAATCCACTCAATTGTTATTTCCGACTACTGCTATGATAGTTAAATACCATACCAGAGCTCAAATAACAACACTTATCTTGTTTTCCTTCTTTTCTTTTCATTCTACCATACCAGAGTTCAAATAATAAGACTTTCTTGTTTTCCTTTCCTTTTCGTTCTGGCACACCTTTTCACATTGCAAGCTATCTAGAAGGCCGATCAGATCGCCAACGATGTGCAGGTATGTGTATTTCTCTAGACCTTGGGGCGAATCAGTGGCACCATAGCCACGCAGATCCGGAGCTACAGCATGGAACCCTGATGCAGAGAACACACTCATCTGCTTCCTCCATGAGTACCAGTTCTCGGGAAATCCATGAAGGAATAAGACCACCGGACCTGGATTTGCATAAAGAAACACAACACAAGCCTTCTTTCTTACCCGGTTATAAACACTGATTAGGGGTATAGCGATCAGGTGGACGGTTATGGTTTCCAAAGTTTGGGGTTTCTCAGCTGATCAGCAGCTGCCGAATGCATTCTTTCTTGCACAAGTTAAGAAAGATTAGGATTCCGCGATCAGGCCAATTCCAGGTTATAACATTAGAAGAGTAGGATCTGCCCAAATAGCTCAAATTGAAGCAACATAGGGCCAGTGTATAGTGCAAACAAAGAACGAGGTATTAAAGCAACACTTCAGCTTAAATTCCATGGCAATCCAGCAGTGCAAACACTCCGTTTTGTAACAATTTTTGGGGTTAGAGAGAGAGAGAGAGAAAGAAAGAAAGAAACCTGAGCCCATCTCTGCGATATGCATGTTGATGCCGTTAGTGGAGATGGTTCTGTGGCTCACTTGCTCCATGGTGGGATTGGATTGGGAATGAGGTTTTGGGGTTTGTCTGAGACGTGACAAGCAGGGGCAGCGTGTTCAGTATTGGGACAAACTGATGATCTCTGGGAGGGTGGAGGAGGAGGAGGAGGAAGAAGAAGAAGAAGAAGAAGAAGAAGGAGACAAAAAAGCAAAGCAAAAGCAGAGTTGGGTTTGAAGTTCTTCTCTCTGTGGAAGCTGCAGAGCTGTGCTTGAAGAGCTACTTCTGCTGTGCTGTCTGTGAAACAGAAGCACACAGCTGGAAAAGAACACAACAGAAGAACAAAAACTGTCAGACTCAAAACAAGATCATGTTTTTGTTTTTCTTTTCTTTTGGATTTTGCAAAGAAAACCTCAACTCTCATACTCAAACAAGATCATGTGTTTTTTTGGTGATTTTGCAAGCATTTGGAAAGAAAACCTCAACCTGAAGTTTTTTAAGATCATGTATTTTTTTTGTGATTTTGCAAGCATTTGGAAAAGAAAACCTCAACCTGAAGTTTTTAGGATCATGTATTTTTTTGTGATTTTGCAAGCATTTGGAAAGAAAACCTCAACCTTAGGATTTCGAGTTTTGCGCGTATAAATTAAATCTTTTTCTTGTGTACATGAAGCGTGTCAGGTGACGACACCGAACGAAATCGTATTAGATGCGGTCTCGGTGATCTGTACAAACGGTTTGTTTACTAGTGATGAATCTGGTTCTTAAGACGAAGAAAAAGAGGGAAAAAAAAACTCCCATCTCTCGAGCGATCCCGTCCTCGGTTGCTTACTGCAATCCTGTTGTTATATGCCAACGACTTGATCACTTAATGCTGATAACAGTTTCAAATTACCACTTACCACATAGACAGTTGTTGTTGCTGATGATAATGGTGACTAGGATAATCGCTAGATGGTATCCTGAATCTGTGAACATTATGTTTCACCTGACTTGAACCCAGGATCTTGTATCACAAAAATCGGAAGATTAAATCATCACGTTGACTTATCATGACGTGAAATGATAAATACTACTTTTTATAGTGATTATCGTATCAGATAAAACTTTGGAACGTTCTAGAATCTTCTAGAACATCCTAAAATTTCTAGGTCTAGAAGATTCTAGAACATTCTAAAAATCTTCAAGCTATTCTATACAAACCTATAAATAGAAACATATAAAACAGTTTAAAACAGTTTAAATCAATACTAGTCTTCAGCTCTAAACGTGCCTTGTATACAACTTCTCCTTGTACTCATTCTATTCTAATAAACGCACTCTTTTATTATCAATTCGCTCCCTTTAATTCTTTTATCTTTTTACATATTCCTTTAATCGTCCAATCTCTTGTTCTGTTCCGACAAATGACATGCTTCTAGATGAATGTTCGACTAGCGATTATTATGCATGAGTTAGATCATTGTGAAGGCCGTTTTTTCACATTGCTAAACTAAATCGTTTCACATCGGGTGGTTACTTACAGTCAAGGTTCTGTTTGCCTTGGTGTGTTTCGGAAGACGAGAGAACGATAAGCTTGGCGAGGGCATTGTTCATAATGGCTTTTCACTCCCTCGATCTATCCACGCCCTTGTTTCGCTAAGGAGTGCGTGCTATTGGCCCTTTGCTCGTGTTAACTGTGATGCTGATCACGAAATCGACCAACTCTCCAGTTGGTTCTGCAGACACTTCCACTGCAAGAACGAGATACTAACAGAACTTGTGTTGGACCTATTCGAGGCAGTTTTAGCAGAGTGGTTTCGGTTCATGGCGATGGCAGCAACCATGACCATGGCCTATCTATGATGATGGTGATGGTGATGGCAATGACCATCGCCATCATCACAATCACTATCACCACCAGCATCATCATCAACACCATCATCAACACCATCATCAACATCAGCATCATCATCAACACCATCATCAACATCAACATCACCATGCCCTATCTATGATGATGGTGACCATGACCATGACCATGACCAGCAACACCATGGCCTATCTATGATGATGGTGATGGTGATGGCGACGACCGTGACCATGGCCTATCTATGATGACGGTGGTGACGCACCATCGCCATCATCACGATCACTATCACTACCAACATCATCATCAGCATCATCATCAGCACCAACATCACCATGGCCTATCTATGATGATGGTGACCATGACCATGACCATCACCATCACCACCATGGCCTATCTATGATGATGGGTGATGGCACACTGTCACCGTCATCACTGCCGCCACCACCATGACCAGCACCGCCACCATCACCATTACTATCACCATCACTACCATCGTCACCATCACCACCACCATCACCATGGCCCATCTATGATGATGGTGGTGGCAATGAGCATGGCCATGACTATCATCACCATGGCCTATCTATGATCATGGTGGTGGCACACCACTACCATCACCATTACCACCACCATGACCATGACCATGACCATGAACATCACCACCACCATGAACATCACCATGACCATGACCACCACCATGACCATGACCACCACCATGACCATGAACATGAACATGACCATGACCACCACCATGACCACCACCATGACCATGACCATGACCATGACCATGACCATGACCATCACCGCCACCGCCACCATCACCATCACCATCACCATTGCCGCCACCATCACCATCACCATCACCACCATCACCATCACCATCACCACCATCACCAGCATCACACCATCACTACCATCACCACCACCACCACCATTACCATCACCATCACCAGCACCATCACCATCACCACCAGCATCACCATCGCCACCACCACCACCATCACCATCACCACTAGCATCACCATCACCATGACAATCTATCTATGATGGTGTGTGGTGACACATGGCCATGACATGAACCATGGCCGGGCGATGGCGACTGCGATCTGCCCATCAAGATGGTGTGGTTCCGAAGGGCTCTGAACAGGAGCGGGCAGACATGGCGATGCCCAAGAAGGGGATGCAGCAGCAGCAGAATCCCCAGAGAGAAGGTGGACTGTGTGGTGGTGGGCGCGGGTGTGGTCGGCTTAGCAGTAGCCAGAGCTATGTCCATGCCCATATCTGCACAGGAGGGAGGAAGTGGTAGGGGAGGAGGAAGGAGGAGGAGGAGGAGAGAGGTGCTTGTGCTGGAAGCTGCCCCGGACATCGGCTCAGGAACCAGCTCTCGCAACAGTGAAGTCATCCATGCCGGCATCTACTACCCTCAATCCTCCCTCAAGGTAGGCTCTTCCCTTCTCAGCTTCAAGAAGAAGACCTAAAGATGCATCTGCAGTGGAATTGAATTGCACACGGTACAGCATTACAATGATATTTTGGTGTTCCTCTGCACAGTATCCCAAGCAAAACCATATCCATGCATGTACACTCCCTGTTGCAGGTACTACTCGATTCGTATTCATGTGCTTGTGGTTTTATCTGAAGGCCAAGCTTGTTCTATGTGTACAAACTTTTGTCTGCATGTCTTGATCTGTAATTGCCTTGCCAATACAGATCAAGAAAAAAAACCATATCCATGCATACAGATCAGTACTATCTGGGAGCCTTATGTATTGCCATACAGATCAAACAAAACCATATCCGTGCATACATTCCCTGTTGCTGGCACTGAATTTGCATTCATCTGTATCGATGTATGTAGGTAGTTTATCGGAAGAAAGGCATTGTTCTATGTGCCCAAACTCTTGTTGGTAGGCTCTATCCATGTATGTTTGTGTGTGTATTTAGATGTGTATGTAAAGGCCTTTCTTTGTATGTCTGCTTTCGCATGTCTGTAGGTTTGTCTATATGTAACGTAGTTTATTTTGATTCTTCTATGTCTAACAGGCTGTTGCTTGCAGGCCCTGCTCTGTGTCGAAGGTAGAAAGGCTCTCTACTCCTACGTCCGAGAGCATGATGTGCCTTTCAAGCAGCTCGGTAAACTCATTGTTGCAACCAATGCTCTCCAGATCCCTGCTCTCGAGTCTATATTCTCTCGAGGGCAATCGAATGGCGTCGAAGATCTGTGCTTCTTGAGCAAGCAGGAGGTATCAGATTTGGAACCGAACATAAACTGCGTCAGGGCGATCTTGTCACCATCCACGGGAATCATCGACAGTCACACTTTCATGCGATCTCTGCAGGTGCTTATTTATGCTTTACATGGAGTTTGTTTTTTGCCTTTCTGCTGCAAAATCTCCGAGTTGTTTACTGTGTCAAGTCCAAGCTTTCACTCTGTGCCAGAAGCTTGCGAAAAAGATGTCATATTGTGGGTTTGTCAAGGAGCTTCATCTTTTGTGGATACCTGATTCAATATTTGCTTTTTCCATCTTGCCACAGAAAAACTGCAATTGTGCATGTATGTATTTAGTATAGACATAAGGTCCTTTCTTTTTCAGAATTGCACATGAAAAACGGAGAATGAAGCACAGGGGGAGAATCGATATGGATATGTATACTGAAGAAGGCAGCAACGTATAGAAGGACAAAGAGGTGGGTGAAAGCTGCTCCATTTAGGGAACTATCGCATGGTGGTTATCTCTTTACATAATAATGATCTAGATTTGTATAGAACAAAATGCAGCCAAGTAGAGTTGAAAAATTGCTTTAGATCATTGGAAAAGGAAATAATAGCTGTATAGATGGTCAACATGCAACTGGAACGCTTGCTCAGTGCAAAAACAGGGTAGGGTGTTTAGAGCTTAGGTTTTAGGGTTTAAAGCACATCACAGACACTTGGCCGAAGGATAGAGCCGAGTGCTTAGCGTGAAGAAGACTGTTATGTTGTTATAACTGCGGGTTAATTAGCATATATTGATTTTAGTATTCTCAATCTTCACTAGAATCTAGGACAAACGCCTTTGAGACCTATTGGATGGATAAAAAGCTATGCAGAAAAGCATCATTCTACGAGCTTGAGGCCTGTATTTGATGCGTGTGTCATGAAATATGAGGACATAAATCACCAACATAGAGGAGAGTCCTTGTAGGTTTGTTGGAGGATACTTAATCTTTGCATGCTCAACTTTACTGCACGCAAGTTTTGTCTGTTGAATGAGCTAGTGGACTTCTACATCATGAAGGTGGAAGGAATCTCTCTTAAAGTAAAGCTGGTTTTTCTAACAGGCAGATGCAGAGGCCCACGGAGCATCATTCGCATTCAATTCATCGGTGATTCAAGGCAATGTGAGCGCCGACGGCATAGAGCTATATGTTTGCGATACCGAGGCGCTCAGATCTGAAGGTGCAGGGGATGAACCAGACCTTAACGCTTCGACGATGGTTCTATGTGCCGAGACAGTTGTGAATGCAGCTGGCTTGAATGCGGTTGCACTAGCGAGATCACTGAACGGGTTCCCTTCCAAGGCAGTTCCACCGAGTTTCTTTGCTCGCGGTTGCTATTTTAGCCTTACCGGGGTGAAGAGCCCTCCATTTGGTCGCTTGATCTATCCTATACCAGAAGAAGGTGGCCTCGGAGTACATGTGACTTTGGATCTGGGTGGTCAAGTCAGGTTTGGGCCAGATGTCGAATGGCTGCATGAAATGGACGCGACGAAAGCCTATAATCTCGAGTAAGGACCAGCCTTTCCTTAGCAGTTAGTTGTTGGGTGCTTTTTGTCTTTCGGCAGTGCAATGATCGACACGATCCGTGTTGAACGATGATTGATGATGACGATTGATTGATTGATTGATTGATTGAT
>JBBBWG010002593.1:2846-32888 GCA_037176905.1 Azolla pinnata
ATAGGTTTTAGCATCCTCCTTTGTGAGGCCCTCTAGCATATTAACACTTTTTGCATGTACTGGTGCTAAAGCCTTGTTTGGTGCACACCCCATGGTCGTGTAAATACAAACCTTACGTCCGTCTCACTGAAATGCGAGCACATTCTTTGGCCAATTGTGCTTCGATCGTGTCGTCCGTAACCATGGTCAACCCAATAGTACGGGATATGCCTCCTTTTGCAAGAGGTCCATAATCACTACGGAAATGGTAAATATGTGACCTTGCACGACCATTTCCAAGTTTAGGATTATTTCGATCGACGAAACTGAACTCAAACAAAACTTGCATGGGTCCCACTTCATAATCCCAAGCTGTCGTCGATCAAGATACCTGCGACCCATTGCCCACCTATAATAGCTTCTATGTTCGGGCAATCACAATCTTCCTTCAATCATTTAATCTCTTCTCTTATATTTTCCTTCAATCATTCAATCTCTTCTCTAACATCTTCTTTCAATAATTCAATCTCTTCTCTTATATCTTCCTTCAATCATTTAATCTCTTATCTTATATCTTCCTTCAATTATTCAATCTCTTCTCTTATATCTTCCTTCAATCATTTAATCTCTTATCTTATATCTTCCTTCAATCATTCAATCTCTTCTCTTATATCTTCCTTCAATCATTTAATCTCTTATCTTATATCTTCTTTCAATCATTCAATCTCTTCTCTTATATCTTCCTTCAATCATTCAATCTCTTCTCGTATATCTTCTTTTAATCATTCAATCTCTTCTCGTATATCTTCTTTTAATCATTCAATCTCTTCTCGTATATCTTCTTTTAATCATTCAATCTCTTATTTGGTTCTAGCAGTCACAATCCATTATGCACGGATTCACCTCTATGAGCTATAATGGTGTTGCCGAAGTTGTAGTACCTTCTAACATACAACGAATTTCGTTCTGAAATGTCACCACTAGCCGCAATAATTGCTCCATGGTTATGGTGATTTAGACTCTCGCTAAATCCGAAATATCCGCCTATAGATCATGAATCAAGTCTCTGTGTTGGTCGTAATTGGCTATCGTCCTCCTAACATCTGTTCTTCAGCTTGGGCATGTACTTTGGTGGCTTATTGTTTGTTGGCCGCTTCTTCCCATTGTTGAGCCTGTGTTCGGATGTTGTTTGTTTTGTCCATTGTTCGTTTGAGCACGGTTTTGCGTTTTCACGGGTTGGACCACAGGTGTAAGAAGGTTAACCGCCGAGCCCTTACTCATCGATGGCTCCTCTTGATTAGGTGCTTGACTAGGAGGTCGGTGTGAGAAATCCTCTGAATAGTGCCCAGGTTGGCAATATCTGAAGCAGATCAATTCCTTGTCGTACTTCTTCTTGTCCCATTGGCGATTTTCATAGGTCCTTGGGGGCCTGTTTCCGTTCATTGATCGGGTCTATTATTTCGGAATTGATTGTTATTATTGTTGTTATATTGAGCTCGATCATTACGTGGGGGGAAATGGCCACCATGCGTCCCCTGATTGAACCTATTGTTTCCGCGAGGTTCGCGTTGATGCTAGATTGGTTCAACAATTTACACGGCTTGTGTTTTCTTCCGTGCAAGAAGATTGTACTCACACGTCGCCATCGTATCCGTCCGTTCTTAGCACTGGGTGCATTCTTATATACATTCCACATTGGAATGTTCGAACTGTTAGTAGATCGTCCACTACATGGCTTGTAAAAAGCCTTCTCTTCGGCTTTTGGGAGTGGGGCGAGTGCGCAAAATTGGCATAGGCCGAGTCCTAGCTACTAATGGTTGAGATTCAACACCTTATTAAAAAACTTCTATTAAAGGCACCATTAAGAAACCCAATAGTGCGAAAGACAATCTAAGCGCATCATTTAACATGCGCTTCTTCAACACCTTTGTGGGATGAAGCTTGACCTGAAATAGTTCCTCGAACTTGGCCCACCAGTTCTTGGAATATGTTGAAGGTTCCTATGTCTTGTTGGGCGTACCAATGTGTTGCTTGGCCCTCCAAGGATAGTTGAAACTCCACAATCATAGATGTTCCCATTCCATTGCGACAAGCCTTGGATTCCATGATTTATAGCTAAAATAGACCCGAATTGCTTGACATGTGTTGTTGTATCTGGATGGTTGGAGTATTTTGGATATGTATACGACATCGTGCCGTCCGGGATCATTTTCTGCTTGATCGGGATGGGGACAAGAGCTCATGTTCTTGTTGGATTATTTGGCAAGATCCCTAGTATGGTTGATGATGTGCTTACTGAATTTTCGTGTCCGTTCGAAAGTTCGCGAGATTTACCACACGGACTTTTTAGGTTTATGACTCTTTCTGTGTACTCCTAAGATATATGCAACGAGCCCCCCTCAACCGTACTATGTCTGTGAACTTGTGGCACGGGAGCCTCCGGGCTAGTTCATCATCATGATGCGGCTATTCGATTACGACTAACAAGTGGTACGAATATTGTCCTTCGTGTCCGTAATACACCCTCTAAGACTAAAAAGTCCTCGTTCGAAGTGGTCGACTTGTCATCCTCCTAGTTGTTGCTAAGACCCGAAAACGAGGTCTAACCATCGCAAAGTCATCCTCGTCCCCATCACTTACGGTGTACGGATGCCAATCAGTATTACCAAGATTACAATGAGTTTGCTAGCGATGAATCAATCTGTTGATCTGCGTAGAACATTTTCCGTGGCCGCTTGTGCGACAAACGAAAACATCGGTTCTTCAGAGATAATCCTTGCAGCTTTAAAAGGCGTTCGTTTTAGCGAATGTAACTCCAACCCTTCGAACACTTGTTTGTCGTGATGGTGGGTCTTTTGCAGTGAGGTTTGTTGTTTTGTTAGTACGGGATACAATAGCACGCGCCAAGGAAGGATTGGGTAATTCTTTTCGAAGAAGGTATCGGGTCTTTATGAGACGACATCCATGCCCTATTCCCTTCCTTGAAATGAAATTCGTGTAGTCGCCAAAAGTGTTAGCCCTTCGAATCAAAGAACTAAGACTATTCAAAAGCCGGGTGGAACAGAGGATCAGTTATATACCGTACATTAAAACTCGTGCTCGTACTCAAACTTTTACTCAGATCGTATATAAGAGAAGATCACAAGAACATAAAAAGAGACTTGATTGCACAAAGTAAATTATATTACTCATGAATGCGCAATACCCGACCATATGACAAGTAACCTTCGTGGTTTTATATACATGATTCATGTCTCTTCGTTTCTCGTAAGAATCGTTGTGTTATGTACAATATGTTATTATGCATTTCTTATATACCGACTTATTCCTACAGTTTATACTAGTACGCATTGTTACAATCCGAATCATACTACCTAACTTCATACTAGTATGAGCCCATTGTACTATTACAGATTACTTCGTAACCCGTAATATTACGAAAAACATACATATATGCATGCATTTATAGATACTTGCATATTTATCTGTCTATGTATATATATGTACATTCAACTGTATATGTATACATATATGTATGTTTGCACATTAATTTGTATATGTATATTTATGAATGTATATTTATCTTTGTATTTATGCATGGGCTCATATATATAAGTATTTTTATATGTAATTTAGATGTCTAAGATTGATATAGTGCTTTATCACGACCATAATCTATGTGTGATGCGTCAAATTTGTGGCAATGTCACGTTCTTTTTTTTTCACAAGTGTAGCAAATTTTGCATTAATTGTGCACCAATTTTGTGCCAAAATGCATGTCAAATATGTGTCTATTGCGTGTCAACTATGCTCAATTGTGTATCAAATTTTATGTTCTCCAAAGAAACTGAAGTTTTTCTAGGGCTTAGATTATCATATCAATTAGAAAGGTAATATCGTTTAATCACAAGGGGGTTGTGCCATGAATGTATCATCAATCTTGCTTGATTTTCAAAAACTAATTGCTTGTATGATGGCTTGTGGCAAAGAGTTTAGTTTTAGTAAACTAGTAGTAGATGCTTGACAATGCTTTAGATGCACTAACAAAAATGGTTGGAATCCCACTAAAAACTCAAAATATAAACAAATACCAAACATGTACCTTGACGTAGTGAATAGGAAGCTCAGCACAAGTTGTTTGACATCAAATCATATCATCAAATGTTGCTTCAAACTTTGGAAGGAAAATAAGATTTTTATGGAGTAGTGATAATATTTGAACCAACAATGCAAATTGCACTCTTGAGAAAAGGGTTCTCATGAAATCAACTTTGGTAAAAATCATTAACAAAACATTCAAATGATAAGCATGACCTCATTTATAAACTCTTGGAATTGTACCATTTAACTTGCATACTTCCATATTTTTATCATTACAATGGCTCTTCTTTTGTACCCAATTTTGCATTGAGTCTTCTTATATTGCTGGTCAACAATAATCTCCCCTCCAGAAAATTATCCAATCGATTCAAGACCATTGTCATCAAGGATTGCTTCAAGTTTACAAACCCTTTTACTTTAGTATACTAAACATCCTTGTTTAAGTAATGCAAATCTTTTGATTGGTACTTGTAAAGTTCCATATCCAGAACATATGAAATATCATATTGACATATAGTTCAAGAATATTACTTGGGCAAGACTTCATAGTTAAACCACTAGTGAAAAACCTCATCAAAATTTATAAGCACTTTGCAACTAAGTTGGCTTTAGGATTCATTGAACTAAATGTTTATTCAAGTTTGATGGGCTAGTGTTTATTGTTTTTAATTCGATAATGGAATAAAGGCTCATGTTTAATCTTCTCAGAAACCCTAGTTCCATCACAAGTTTCCAATCAGATTAATCCACATATGACATAACTTCTTTATAAACGCAAGGATCACTGTTGAGGCTTTTATCTCCCACTCGTATAAATAAAAAGCAATCCACTTCACACTTCTATAAATAGCACCAAACATATTTTTATACGATAAAGAGAAATTGCATTGGAAAATCCAAATCCACAAACCCTTCAGCTAAGCTAATTGATACGAAACATTGGTTCATTGAAGAACAATCCCACAACTTTCCATCGATAAGTGGTTCAACATAAACCAGCCAAGCAGCCAACCCATCCAAACCAACTATGTACATTGAAAATACAAAGATCTCGACCAATCTAGAAAGAAACAAACCCTGCATATATTGAAATACTAGCCACTCCATATGTACATACAAGGCAAAAAGCATATTAGAAGCCTAATTACCAAACCGCTTTACCCTGTTAGATTACTTTAAGTGAAGTGGTCAAAAGCACAAAGACACTTGTGGTCATCTCTCATAATACTATTAGTACCTTCTTTCTAACCTTAATTAACCCCCACAAACTCATAATGAGATTAAAAGAAACTATAACAGAACTCCATTGTGATCAATAATGATCATGAAAAGATTACACTACTACAATTACAAAGGAGTTAACAAATTTTGAACTCCCACATTGCGTGTTCAATAGACTTATCAATTCATTTAATTTTAAATTCTGAAATACGTTTAGAGCTTAAATATTCCACTTTTTGAATAGAGAATCCATTCTAGTATGCGACGTTTAGTTATTAACAATAACAAGCACTTGAATGGGGAATGTATTTCAATGTTAACTAAGAAACTGAGGTGATATGCAAAATGAGTCAATACACTTTAGAATTTGTGAACGTTCCTTCAAACTATGGGAGTAATACAACGGATAGCTCGTAGCCCAATATCTTACAGTAATACGGCACATGTTAAATCACTTTCTATTATAAATAAAAGCACATGGTTATACCTACTGGCCAATATGAGTATATAATTTCCTGCAATATGGAATGCGTATCTTTATAGAAAATGAGAGTTTACGGTCATCAACATCAAAGCCAATTCATGTATATATGGAGACTTACCAAGGGCAAGTCATATCCATCCAAAGCATCAAGGTGTAATGTTCTTTGAAATAGTTGCTAGCCAAAAAACCAAGCACACCACCGAAGTTCAAAAAACTGGTGAGCAATCTCAAACACAAATGGTCATAGAAAGGGCTGACCAATTGATAGCATATATGTTGAGGAAAAGCGCACAATAGGAAACTTAAACTTAATCATAGGATTCATCTAGTTTGTCCATCTTGAATAGTACCTCAAAAAATTTCAAGGATTTAGGAGACATCTTGGATGTCATCTTGAATATAAGTTTATCGTGGGTAACATGATAGAGAACATTGTGAAATTGCTATAGAGATCAAAGCTATGAGAAGAGATGATATTGGAAAGCAAGAATTCTCAGCAATAAAGAGGACGGAAATGTTTTAGAAACATATGCTAAATTTAAGGAACAAGAACTGAAACGAGGACGTCAACATTAGAAATTTTTTACTTTAAATGTTCCCTTTTAAGAAGGATTGTCATGGAACAACTAAAATAAAAAAATGATATAAACAATTGAACTGCTGACCGAAAAGCATATTAGATTTTATAGTTCTAAAGAGTTAAAAGACATAAGATAACATAAGCCAATGAACCATAAGTACTTTAAAAATTTAATTGTTGATACTTACAATGATTTGTTTTGTGCTTGATCATCTTCTAATATGAGTATTATTACAAGAGAGAAGAAGTGAAATAAAGATGTAGATGAAACTTGAATGGAACCCATTGATAAATTTATCTTTAAAATTAAAAATTACAAAAAAAAGGAGAATATAATTAGCCCGAAGTTTTGCTTAGGTTTGAACTTTGGGTTTACCAACAAAAAGACACTTGAGTTATCACTAAAAATTAAACTTCATTTTAAGAAATATTTGAAAGTTTTATAGTTAGTTATTTGTTACTGAGAACTTACTTGAAGATGTTGGGAACATAATGGGAACATGTTTCCAATGATATTCCTGGTTCTTGAAACAATGTTAAGAATGGGAATGTAATTACGAATGTCATTTCCAGTAACTATGTCAAAATTATCATCATCTTAGTATATTAAACTGTCTCGATTTGTTCACTCTTTTCCACAACCTTAGGTATAATTACTTTTTTCATAACATACATTCTTATTTACTGTCTTTATTATGCAGCAAGAACAGACACAAAGACCCCAAAGCGAGTAGCTAAGGTTGTTTATTTCTATGATTATAAATCTGAATTATGGAAGCATATGACTTATCCAGCAAGAATGGAGAACTCCTACCTTGATACAGTCAATTGATACACCTGTATGGCGTTTAAACACCTGCATTTTCCACTGCTTACACGCATTTCTACCTTTGCCATAGAACCATTCCAACTTTTATAAAAGAACACAACATATGGAAGGAAGGCATACCAAATACATACCTCCACTTACGTCTGCAATCTAAAGTTACATTGAAGTCCCAAACCACCCAATTTTGTAGGTACAATAACAAATGAAGGAAGCCGACACAGAACATGCAGTTTTCTCCAAAGCTCTAATCATTTATCTTAAAAGGTGAAAATTTTGTATTCATATGATAAACTAAATGGTACATGATAGCGACCACATCTGTTTGGGGGTGGCAGCATCAAAAGCCTGATTATGACAACGCACATGTTGGTGACATCTTCAGTCAAATTTATACAAACATTAATCTAATTTTGCATGCTGATGAATTTATGTTCCCAAAGAAAGAAAGGAATAAAGAGGATACCTTCGTAATCCTCTGTAAAAAAGAAGGTATACACAGATCCTACTCCTTTGATGTAATCACTAAAAGTCCAAGCACTGCTATCAAGATATACTGTTCAGCCCAGACGAAAACAACAGAAAACAGTGAGTTTTTATATGCGTTATGGCACAGGCTGCATTTCCATACACTCAATATATTTATAGCTTATATTGAATCGAACTCTAACCTTTAAGAATGGTTTTTCTGTCATTAGAATGGTCATCCACCCAACGTAAGGGAGGAAACTGCACCCAAATGAAGTGTTAAATCAAACTCAATGCACATTAAATTATATGATGAAGCTATGCAAATGTGAAAAAATTCTCAGTATCCTACATGCATTTGCATGCTATAGTCAATGACCACTAAAAAGCTTACCCAACAGCTCGACCCATTATGTGCTTTTTATTTAGCCACATCTGTCCCTTTGCATAAAGAAGTCTATCATCACCCTTGTTATTATCCCCTGAAGATTAGAAACAGGAAACTAATTAGGAATCTTCATTTATTAGCCAGAAGATCCCTCTTTGTCATATTCATCACAAATCCGCATGGTAATCTTCACACTGGATATTGCCATATTATGCTTACATTTTTCTTCCAATCAAATGCACCAAAAACATTTATCCTCCAATCAAGATGCACAAAAATATTTTTCTTCCAATCATTTGTCTTTGCATTAAGAAGCCATAAAAATTACAAAGAGCATTCTATAATAGTCATCTGACAGATAAGAGTACAAGAATCTGTATTTCCATCAACTGCCCCAGCAACGGTTGTATTGTTCTTCGCGTAATTGGCAGTGGAAATAGGAAAATTGGAATTTTATAATTCTAAATCAAACCTCTCAATAAACATTCATGAATAGGGATGAGATTCCAGGTTCACAGAAAATCATCTGTTTCTTTTTCATCAATATTATGCCCCTTCAATGGAGTTCCACTCCTCTTTCAATGAATGTACAGGATCACTCAATATGGCCTTTATTACCCCAGCAGCAAGCTCATGAAATGTGCTTACATTAGCTTTCTTATTTTAACAATTTAACTATATACGGTAGATAAAGTTTGGGGCCCCTATATGGCATGGGAAATGAGCTTAAAATTTGAGTGCAAGTAAAGATTGACAAGCATCACAAATGATCCATTTCTGCTCTCTTCTTGCATGCCTCAGAAAATCCAAATTTTTGGGTAGACCAATTCTACAATTTGTCCAAAATAATTTTTTGCACCTCCTTATATCCATGATTTCTTTACAAAGTACATCCAAGTAAACAAACTGAATTGCAATATTCTCATTTCATATACACTGCTTTTGTTAATGATTTATGAAACAGCCTAAGACTTTGTTAACCAATGCATACATATGCAGAAGGCTTGAAAAAACTGTATTGAGAAGTTGCACTAATTCATATCCAGTCATAAGGGATGAGATCATTCACATCCCTCTCCACTATTGCAGTCTGACGGAAAAAGCTGGTTTGGAATAACAAAGGTAAATGACCTCCACCATTGGGGAATAACCATACCCATGAACGCATTTCAAAATTTTTTGTTACTCAAACTCAAACGAGTGAATGAAACCATCATCAAGTCCCTGTACTTATCCCAGAAAAAGGTCACAGATACATCATCTGATTCACTAAGAAATAAGAACACAGTCAAAACATTTGAAAGTTTTTCCTGTTCACATAGCAAACAGAAGGCATGCATTGTTAAGAACCATGATTCACTCATGCAGCACATCCAAATTACCTATAAGAGTATCGTGAGATGCAACAAGGACTCATTAAAAGGAGTTCTTATGACAATCACATTAATATATAGATAGGAAAACTTCAAGTGAATCTTAGCTAACATTTTTAAGTAATGGATTGAAAACAGAATCAGAATTAGACAGCCTGGGAAACAAAATAGTGAAAATATATTTACATATATGATATATATATCCCACCATGGACACACAAAAGAATACCTTTAGTTAGCACATCTACTTCACCAGTTTCCATGTCTTCATGAACCTGTCAAAACAAAAAAGCCGTGGATTAAAAACTAAAAGATGAGCATGGAGAAACGTTAATTACTCCCAGAATTTTATGCCTAAGTTTTTTATGAAAGGAAATACTCCACAGCTACTCAACCACATCAAAGGACCTTTTAGCAAACTACATACAGCAATTGATAGGCAATTAAAAATTGCAACGGGCCTTAAACTGATTAAAGATAAGAACTGTTGAGGGTTACAGCCCCAGACCTGCACTCTCTTTCATCTTTATTATCTCCCGTTTGCATTCTCCTTCCTAATTTTCTCATTTTAGAATCTGCAACTCTTTAAATGCCTTCTCTCTCTTCCACTTTTCCAAGGATACTCCTCAGTTGTACTTGTTTGGTATTACAATAGCCACTTAACTACCAAACAAGAACTTCAGCCATGTATCCCCAATTGTTTATAAATCGGCTACACCAACTTCTTTTGTATGCATTTTCTTTGTTTGCTGCTACTTACACACTCCACTCTTGGCTTTGCGTTTATCTTTCACAACTTTTTTCTAATGCTGTCTAACAGCCTTCTAACAGCGTAATTTGTCTATTTTATTTCCATTCAATCTGCTGCTGCTATTTTCAGCTTTGCCCACATGGCATCGGAGCTGTGAGGTCTCCATAGCCTCATGTTGACTTTTTTATTCTCAAAGAGCACACAAACCTAGAATCTTTCATCCCACCTCCCACCTTTCAGAGGAGTTATATCTTTCATTTGCAACTTCCCTCCCAAAACTAGACAGGTTCTGTTAGTAGCAGCAATGGAACTATTGGAAGCAAAATAGACGAGGCAAACTTGTGAGAAGGCTGATAGACATTAGTAGCAAAAAGGTTGTGAAAAATACAGACAATGACAAAGAAACAAATTTCCTTAGCATTGAAGAGCATGCTCCCCATTTGGTTCTGCAAACTACCTCAAACAATGATGACTGTCTAGCAGACAACATTGCTACTGTACACATGACTTTTATGACAACAGAAATTATTTTATAAATTCTAGGCAAAGGGTAATTATGTTCATCATATTTTGTGTAATGTCAAACCAAGCTTCTGTTGAATATCCACAGGAGAAGCTTCAACCTTTGAGGCTTTATGCATAGGTTATGTGCTTCTTAATACATCTTCAAATGACAAACCTGCCATTCTTCAAGATTTGCTACATACATGTGCTTCACGTCGCTACCAACTTACATTTGCTTTCTCCAATCACAAAGCCTAGTTATAGTGTCTATTATAATGGCCCTATTTTCGAGACCATTAACAACAGCCTGCAAATTGCAGCAAGTGGCATGCCTCAAAAGTTCAAGCAGTCCCTTAGGAAAGTCCAAATCTCATCTTGTCATGCCTTGTTGGCACAAGAGGAGGCTCTCCTCTTCACAACTAGTTGAGCGCCTTCCTCATTTCAAAACTCCCAATACCCCAGGTGTTGCTTGTTTTTGTGGCAAGTAACATCGAGAGAATTTCCCTATCAATTCATTCACCATATAGCTACTAACATCTCTCTTGGAGTTAGTACACAAGATTTTTGTGGTTCAATGAAGCACACAACCCTTGGTGGTGCATGCAAGTCCATGCCTATCATTGATGATTTCTCTCGTAAGCTTTGGGTTTACTTGCTTGTATGAAAATCTCAGACCTTCACCAAATCTTGAGAATGGGTAGCCTTGATAAACAACTCCACCCCAATCAACCTTAGTGTCTCGATGACCAACTTCGCCCAATCGATCACAAGGCTTCAGTAGGTCACAGTGATCAGCTCCCTATTGTACCATGAAATGGCGTAGGTGTGGGATGGGGCAGCACCATGCCTAACAAGAAGTTTGATATGAAATTCATCAAAGGCATCTTTGTCAAATACACTGATCAAGGTAAAATGGGTTATAAGTTTCTGTTATCACAGTCTAGAAAGGATGTTCGAAGCCGAGCTGTTGTGCTCCAATCCTTCTGGACATGCCTCAAATGTATTGTGTTACCAGTTCCCAACTAGAATGCCGAGTTTAATGTGGTTTCACAGACCCCCATACCAATTGAACGACCTTGCCTTTGATATAGAACATGGCTATCCAAACAACTAACATTCTTCCCTATCTTGCATGCACTATAAGTTGTGGCATACAATTTTCGCCTAGAAAATTTGCATCATGTTGTAAACATCAAAAAAAAACCTTAAACAACGGCGCATTTGACTTATAACCTGACTTGCTTTTTGTGGAATACTTTTCTTCCTAGCTGAATTGGAAATCAAAATAGAAGTAACTGAGCTTCTGTCGTATCTTTTCTCAACTTCCACGATTTGGTGAATAGGGTTGCTTCTCCCCTTTCCCATACCCCAGCCTGGTACAATGTGTCCTTCCCTATTTGGTTGCAGGTGACATTTGATGATTCGGGGGATATATGTTAGTTACACATTTGCATCATCTCCTATGCATCACCTGCTCTTCTTTGACTATAGATTGCATAAGTTGGATTTCGCCGTGTTCTGCATGTCTATTAGCTGCTTCAACTCATCCCAACTCTTTAGCTTTCCATTTCAATTTTTGGCTCTACAACTACATCAGTGCAGCTTCTCATTGTTTCACTTCAACTGTTGACTTCACTTATTGGGAGGGCTAGTTCTACATTTATCTCTGCTTGGACGAATGCTACCAAATACCCTCATGTCTAGGGTTAAGTTTGCCCTCCTTGTTCTTTGCAATCTCCTTTTTCATTGCTTCACAATTAGCTTCGAGGAGTTCTCTTTGCAAAGCATTATCAAAGTTGGCATTGTACAGTGCATTAGCCATTGCATCTTGGAGTTCATGTGCTCTGATTTGCGAAGTCTTTGTTGCGTGTCCAGCAGTGTTGATCAATGGTGGACTTGGTTTGTGCTGAATTGATGTAGACATTACTTAATAAATGGAGGAATATCAACAAAATGGAGGCTTAGACCAGTTAATCCGGTAGTAGTAGGACTGAATCAAAGGAAGATTTCAAGATTCTTTTAGAAAATCTACGATGTGATCAATATGTGTCAGCTCATGGGACAGTGAATTGTTAGTTCTACATAATAATAAGAAAAATAACAGCTAATATTGAAAAAATCATACATTCTAATGGTTTAATGATAACATTGAAACTAAAACTCCAACTATTTAGTAATATTATGAAGGAATTCACAGATAGAATATGTACTCACCTTGATGACCCTATGAACTATCGGTATGTCTCGGCCCTGCATGCATGCAAGCGGTGAGTCAATTATGAAGTTTCAAGTTAAACACACTGTACAGAATTTCCAAACTTACATCAATATTGAACACAACAATCTCTCCAGCTCGAATCGGGGCATTTCCCATGTACAGAAATAAAATGTCTCCCTGAATTAAAAATATATTCCACAGGTTAGCACCTTTGCATTTATTGAAGCTTCAACTTAGTGGACCTTGCAAACCATACTCTTTGAAACCCAGGTTCCATACTGCCTGAAAGAACCACCACCACGGGTGACTCGCTACCAGTGTAGCATATCAGACCTTTCCACATTATCAGAGCAGATGAGACAATCATACCTAGAATATCATAGACTGTCGTCAGAAAAAAATCATGGAAAGATAGAAGTATTTCCTTATATTTGTCGATGATGAAAACAGATACACATACCCCATTGGGTTTGGGATGTTGTGCAGTAATTCGTTTCTAAGGATCATGCCTCACATGTAAACTCTAAGAAACCCTAACCCATCATCAAAAATGCATCGCACGTACTAGTATATAGCGTTCTCATCTTACACACACATATAGTATACAAAACAAGCGAAACATCTTATAGAGCGCATAGCAAGCAAATTGCAGAGGCCAGATATAATGATAACACCATTTTCTTGACAACAGCTTTACGACCTTATCTATCCATCTCCAGCAAAAAAAAATGCAAGAAGCAATGAAATCATAATACAATCCTAATAACACAGATCTGCAAAAAGACAGATGAAACCAAAGGTTTTTTATGCGGAGGGAAACGGTGACAAAATCCTGCAGCAGTTTCTCAAACAATTTGGTAAAATAATCAGCTTCTCAAGAGTTTAGCAGCCTGTGTAACCGTCAGTCGGCGGTTCAAACAAAGAAGCCGAACAAGAAATAGGGGAGCATTCTGCTACACACTCAAACTGCTAGACTAAGGAAATGAATATGGTTTCTTTTAGTTACACTGACCGAGTGTGACGAGCTGCATACTGAGCTGTCGGAATTTGATGGAGCAGAAGGAGTCCTTTGCCAGGCTCCCAAAATGGGAGAGGGAGATCGGCATGCCTCCACCTACTCTCATCGCTGCTACTTTGACTGCACCTGCGGCAGGCAGCCTTTCACGGCCGCTTCTTGCTTCGCCTGCTTCTTGCTTCGGCCGCTGCTGCTGCTGATGATGATGATGATGATGATGATGGTGGTGATGATGATGATGATGCTGATGGTGATGATGCTGATGGTGGTGGTGAGGATGGTGCTGATGCTGATGATGGTGGTGATGGTGGTGATGGTGGTGATGGTGCTGGTGATGATGGTGATGGTGGTCATGATGATGATGATGATGATGAGGTGATGATGATGATGGTGATGATGCTGATTATGATCTGATGATGATGATGGTCGTGATGGTGGTGGTGGTGGTGGTGGTGGTGATGGTGGTGGTGATGGTGATGATGATGATGATGATGTTGTTGATGATGATGATGTTGATGATGACGGTGATGGTGATGATGATGTTGATGGTAATGATGATGATGTGGTGCTGATGATGATGGTGATGGTGAGGATGGTGCTGATGCTGACGATGCTGGTAATGGTGATGATGATGACGGTGATGGTGACGATGGTGATGATGATGATGATTATGATTATGATGGTTATGATGGTTATGATGGTGATGCTGATGATGATGGTGGTGGTGGTGGTGATGGTGATGATGGTAATGGTGATGATGGTGCTGATGGTGGTAATGGTGATGATCATGGTGATGGTGGTGGTGATGATCCTGATGATCATCATCATGGTGATGCTGATGTTGATGATTGGTGATTCTGATGTTGATGATTGGTGATCATGGTGGTGGTGGTAATGGTGATGGTAGTGATTATGGTGGTGGTGATGATGATGGTGGTGGTGACCTAAACTAGAGACATGTTGTTTCTGTGTTCTCTGTTTTGTTTTTGAATGAGCAACAAATTTTACTGAATGAGCAACAATTCAATTCTTTTGTTGTTTAATTCTGAATGAACAACGGTTCGATTCTTTTGTTGTTTCAATTGGTGTCGTCTCTGTGTTCTCTCTTTTGTTTTTGAATGAGCAACAAATTTTTCTGAATGAGCAACAATTCAATTCTTTTGTTGTTTATTTCTGAATGAGCAGCAATTCGATTCGTTTGTTGTTTCAATTGGTGTTGTCTCTATATTCTCGATTTTGTTTTTGAATGAGCAACAAATTTTTCTGAAGCAGCAACAATTCAATTCTTTTGCTGTTTCTTTTGAACGAACAACAGTTGGTGGTGGTGTTCTTACCTTGAGTTTTGCATTTGTTGTTGTCATTGTTGTTCTCACCATCTGTTCTAGCCGCTTCTGTGTGAGCAACAGAATGGCTCGTGACTATTGTTGCTCTCACCTTGTGTCATGTTTCCGATGTTGTTTCTACATTGATAGTTTTGTATCTGTCGCCACTGCTCTCGCCGTGCGTTTTTGTTTGGTTCATGACCAACAGTAGTTTTGTATCTGCTAACATTATCCTCGCCATTTGTTTTGTATTTGATGTAAGCAACAAGTGTCTTCTATCTATTGCTAGTGTTCTCGCCGAATCTGCTCTTGTTTCTACACAAGCAACAATTGTTCGATGTTTGCTGTTGTTGCTCTACTTCTGTACAAGCAACACCATGACTCATTGTTGTTGCCGCCATTGCTCGACACTACAAACCGGTGGTTGTTCTGAAGCAACACCATATGGAAGAACAAAACAGACCTCATTCCACTTGGCATATTTGTGCTTCTTCCATAACTACCTTGGATGTCGATAACATCCAATGGCATACCATGGATGTTTAAAAGCTTAGGAGGAACCCAATATTTGTGTCCTTTTATCTTCAATTTACCCATAAGAGCAAGCACCATGTTGTTAGCCCATAGATAGTAGGAATTTTCTCACATATCCATTTCATAAGAATTCTCTTCAATCATCAAGGCACCTTCCATCAGAAATATTCATATTGTGCCCAACCCTAGCCATCGCATTTGCGCCCAATGCTTGACATGCGAATCGATTTCTCAAACATCCTCATTGAGAGATAAAGCAAAACAAGATCTATTCATCTTGGATTGATACAGAGTTTGTGACGCCCGGAATCAGAATCCAAATTGAGGATGGTATGCTTGTTAATACCAAGCTTTTCTTCTCTGCTGAACACCATTTTTGGTGCTCTCAAAACATTACAAACAACATTTGAAGGTCTACATCTGTGGCTTCAGTCCTTTGCCACTCTTGACAGGCATCGAGCCGTGTTTCCTTCTCTTACTGGTAAGGTGATTAGAATCCTTATTACAGAGTGAAATTAAAATTTTACAAATGAATTTACAACTTGACAATGTCACCTTCTCTCATATGTCTAATACTGATACAAATATGAGCTTATTCCGTTTGATCTCGCTTGACGATGAGATTCGGCTCTCCATCATTCCACAAATTTGTTTGCGGGTGGTCTTGGCTTAAGGAACTCTTCCTGTTACTCGCTGTACTGCTGCTTTCAGCCCTTCCTTATCAAGTGTAGTCTTTACTTGAACCTCTTGTACCTTCACACAATTGCAGAACAGATTTTTCTATGCTTGCAATCATGAAATATTTTAAAAGAACACCACAGGATGTCGAAACGTATAAACTTATTTATGGCAAACCTGACGACCAGCTCGCGCTAAGAGAGTGAAACTTCCAAATTCTACTGGAGCCTGAGATTCAATAAAGCCACAACTCATAGCAAGAAATAAGCCACATTAAGCGCAAATAATGGTAGCAATGCAAACAAGATCAGCCTTATAATACTGCTTACGCTTGATAACCACAGCTCCAGATCTTGAGAAACAACACGTTTTTCGATCACCATTCTCCCAGGAACAACCTCGTTGATCCTAGATATGGATAAAATGAAAAGACAATGTGAATTTTGAATCAAGCTTCATATCTTTAATCCTGACAAGCATCTTTCAATGCTTTGCCATTTCAATGGTAAAAGCCCATTTCTGCACTTAATGGTCAACTCCTAAGTATTCTTTGCTACAGCTAATATAACCTCACTATGTTCTATGATAAACCTATTTCCATTTATCCATCAGCTCTTAAATGTCCTCTAAAGAAATCACAAACCAACAAACCCTCTACAAATAATATGAAGTTCAATTAAGAGAATAATTTCCTCTGATCAATACATATTGATTTCCAACATTAAAAAAAAAAGTAAAAGAAAGAAAGTTTTACACACCCATCTTCTAGGAGTAGTTCTTGGCAAATCTCATCTAAACCTGGCAATGATTCGTTTAAGTTGTTGTCATCATCCTCACCAACAACAGCACTATCAATGGGATCTTCCTGGTGTAATTGTTTTGCCTTAAACACACATAAACAATGCCATAACAGAAAAATCCAGACATGCCATGCATCCATGCATGTATGGATGCTCAAGAAGGAAATGAATCTTTTGGGTTACTTGTTGCATCAGTGTGTCTAGAGTTTCTAGGAGTGGATCGGTTTGTAATTGTTTGATTGACAATGCCAATCTCATCCTATCCCTGCAATTCATGTAAAAACTTGGCATTAGAAACGTGTTGGGGCTCTGGTAAGGCTGATGCTATCGAATGCTGTCTTAGTCTCTACTGTCAAAGAAGATGAAAACAATTTAACAGAATGAAATCGTAACACGTTTTATGATGTTATGCTTCCACTCATATAAACTTACAAATCTACACTCGTTACTTTAACCCGAACAGTTTGGCCTTCTTGAACAACATCTCGTGGATCATAAATCCGGTCCCAAGACAATTCAGAGACATGCACAAGACCTGTCACTGAATATGAACCTGGACAAAGAACACATGGAAAAATTGTTATATAGCACACTTGATAACACAGAAAGTTTGTTAGCAAGCTAATGGAGGAAAGAGATTTTTTATAGACCTCATTCAGATCAAGGAATTTATTTATAGTCAGGTTAAGGTATCTAAAGGAGTTGTTTTAGTACGAGCAACATATGTTTTTTTACAATAACACTTCGTGAGGCTCTATTCAATAGGGCAATGAATCATCCTAAGCTAGCCCTGAATGTGGGTATCAACACATACGAATAGAAAGTGAATGGACTAGGGGTTGGATATGCACAGTAGTAGATGATCTCCCTTGCAAGCTACTAGTTAAGAGCATTTCCAGCAGAAGTGAGGAGCTTAACACAACCCTGCATTAGGCATCACCACTTGGTTATTTATTTGTGCACGCTCAGATCCAGACCCAAGGCTATCTTCAGATATTCCCGTGACATTTCTGGTCATATTAAATAGAAACTTGATTTTCTAGAGATATTACGCATGACCTAATTTTCACAAAGTAGATGTGTGATTGACAATTTGGCCATTGCTGTTCAGGGAGTGCATTGGATTGACAAGTTTGTTTCGTTGTTTGTGCAGCATATCTAAATGTGGCAAATGATATGGCAGAAAGAAAGAGTTCATGATTATACAAACCATCTGGGAAACGCAGGTCTACAAAAGCACCAAAATCTGTGACATAATTCACTTTTCCTTCAAAGATATCCCCATTTTTCAATTGTTTTACACTTTGGAGCCACATTGCTTTCTTTTCTGAAACCACCAGTCTTTTCTCGCCTTTGCTTGCTTCTAGCACCTGTCATCAATATGATAATCTCTCTTTCCACTTGATCCAAATGATGAAGTACAATAAAGAAACTAAGAGTTTACCTTGACTAGAAGTGTTTGCCCTATCAAGCTCTTGCCCACATCAGCAATGGTCTTTCCATCTACAGCGGGAAAACATACAAAGGATGATATGAAATAAGAAGCTTTACCATAAACAATAATTACTGTCCAAGCTCCATCTCATGTGACAAGAAACAAGCTTAAAGAAACATGTTCTTCCCAAAACAAGTACGATGCCAATATTTTTATTTCAACAACTCTGTAGTATACTCATAGTTCATCCACAAATCGATACTATTGCAACCACAACTCCTTATGGAGAAGAATTGATATGATATAAATTGATTTTAGAAGCTGATATAGTATAATTTAGATAAAACATGCAGACGAAACTCTGAAACAAGAAATTTGACGCACATTTTTCACCACACAACTTCACTGGTACTGAGATTCCACCATTTTCAACTTCAAATAGTATATGAACGAAGTTTCTAGATTTACTCCTCTAATCTTAAAGTGGGTCTTCACTCTGATATAATGCTTGGCACAACAAACCACCTGAATATTCATCTGATTGGAACTTTTTGGAATCATACATCGGATTCCCTTTTCCAGAAAGTGTTCATTGTTTTATGTATTTGTTGAACTGATAAAATAAGACTGCCAGAAGCCACATATAGGAATCGATGAAGCACACTGAGTAGAAGTTGACAGCATATATATAGAGTCCTTGAGCAATAGTTGCATCCCATTTCAGAGCAACCTCATGTATGACATTTGCAGCCATGTCTCAAAGACTTCAAACTTTTATGCTTGATGATTAAGGAACCTTATCCCCATTTCCAAGTCAATCGCACAAGCTTTTACCTTATGATGTTACCTCTTTATGTATAAGTTTTTCTATATAGGCCTTTAACCTATATCCATTTCAGTACATGGTTTCTATTTTAATCTCAAAAAAAATCAAACATGAATATGGCCACCCTGAATTAGACTGGTATCATGGAATTGCTTATTGCAAAACAAATTCGCCTTTGCGATTATGCAGAGAGAAGACAATATATCATTCAAAATTATAAATTATTAAAATGAGCATGACTTGGAAAACCAACCTTCTGGAGATCGATTGCTTCCTAATTGAGAGAAGGGCAGAAAACCAGCAATTGATCCAAACCGCACTATCAGCCCTCCACTATTGCAACCTTCTACTTTCACATTTTCCAAGGCACTAGACTCTTGAAGTCGGAGGGCTTTTTCCCAGTCCTCATCTTTCTAATCCTTCAAAAAACTTTGATGTGAGTGTGTAATAGCAAGCCCATTTTGGAATCAACTAAAAACTGAGTATGAATGAATAAAGCTGAACTACATGAAGAACAATCTCTGTTTTTCTTTTCATGCCCGCACACAGACAATATACCAAACCAAAATAATTCAATCCTCATCCATATAAATTGTGGAATGCCCTGAGGTATTTCCTTCCAAGATAATTTTAAATCCATTCATATGAAAACATAGATGTACAGAAGAGATTGTCCATTCCTATTTCCTGATAAAACAACAATAAAATCACTAGAATTCAATCTTCCATAGACATATGATGATTAATATATTTCTCAAACGATGGATAGCAGTGCCCATGTGCCTCCGTCAGCCAAGTCTTCCTCGAACTCATCTTATAGAACTCTTTCACTTTCTCAGGAAACTCGCCTATTTAGTTCGGTTATAGAAATCGAGTGCCAAGGTGAAGTAGAGTGATTCTTGAAACTGAAGTGGCCTGGCATGGTCTAGTTGTACATTCTTCTTGACACGTAGACCTAAACTATAACCAGAAAAAAACTTATCCATAAAAGATAAACATTAACAGCTAATGGTGATATCACCATTCTTTTGTCATGCCTTAACAACTGGAGGTATATTGTCTCTTCAATCAATTGAAATTAAGGACTTATTACCAAACGATAGGCCAAAAACTAGATTAAAATAGGAAAAGTGTTAGGGTAGAGGGACCCAATCCACTCCGATCACCCCCGAGCTATGTACTAGACATAGTCGATCTTCCACCAACGTCCCATACCGCCGGATATAAGGTCGACTAGTACCTTGGAGAGATGTCGACACGATCATCACAAAAGCCTTACCGCACCATGAGTGTCTCCAACTTCAGCCTTACGACGTAATCTTTCCTTCTCCATTATGGATATAGCTAATCCCCATATTTATACATCTCCCAAAGCCTTATAGATGGAGAAATACCTTTTTTAAAAGGCATGTGCTCCATCCTATAGTTATCTAGCTGCATGATCTATCCAATTAGGTTAGCCGCTTTATAACTTTAGAAAAGCCATCCAATTCCTGTAGGCTATGCAAATTACAATGGTCTTGCCTGGCCTATGTTACGTGTACATAACAACTGTCAATATCAACTCTCTAAAATCCAGCACTATTTCTCCCATATAGAATTCTGTAACATAAGCCCTGTTTCTACACATCCATTGTAATGCTCAAACTAGACAATCCGATATGAAACTGCTTATTCAGCTTGTTCTACAAAATGATATCATGAGAGCCAAACAATTTACAAGCTTTTCAAAAAATCTCAAATGGATTCACGAGCAGTGTTAGCAGCTCATACAAATTTCTTTCTTGAGCCCTCAAATCCCATACAAATATATACATGAGAAATGTGCATGTTTCAACCAAATTATTATGAAATTATGGTTACTTTTTGCATATTTTCAAGAAAAAATGTAAGGTTTGACTCACAGTATTTTCATAAACCATTCCAATTCTTTACATTAGAGTGAAAATGCCCACTCGAATCCAATAAAACCGTGTCCTAAACCCTACACATCTATAGTCGTATCTCACAAATCCAAGCAGAAATGGATAAATACTAGCATTCGCATCCCCTGGATCCAATAGGAAACAATAAAATTTCCACCACACTCCTACAAATTTGAAATCTTCAAGCCTCGAAGGCCCAAGAAGAGATGGATAAATTCCAGAAGTTCAAAAGAAAAAGAAATTGTATATTGGATTGGAGGAGCAGAGAGAGAATGCTCACCGAAGAAGCACCACCGGTGCTTTCAGATGCATCAACAGCAATGTTTACTTCCTGCTGTTTATCATCACCTACACTGATCTCCTTGGCAGTGGCTCGTGTTACTGACAGCAGATCCAATCCTTTCACACACGTCTTCCATTTCGTCAGATTTACGGAAGAGGAAGCCAAGGAAACCTTGAATTTGAGAGGAGGGCGGATCGCCCAACAGCAGGGGACTGAAGCATGTCGTATGGGCGGAGCACCAACGATCACCATCATCATCAGCATCATCATCGCCGTGCGGAATCTGTGTAGGATATGGTGACAGCATGGACTGCGCTTTTCTTCTTTTTGGTTCGGCCATGGCTCGACGGAGGATAAAACAATGACACAAAAAATCAAGAGGCAATTTTTTTGAAATAAATAGAATCGTTTCAAGCCTGGAATCTCTTGGAATCGCATCAGCTCTGGAATCAAATCAACTCTTCTGGAATAGAATTTTCACCCATATACAAACACAATACTACTGTCTCCGATAACAACTGCTAGACAACACTGATATAAAGCTAATTGAAACACAGTAGCAGTTGATCAGCTGTTATTCTGCAATGGTAGCAAATCGATAGTAGTAGCGATCAGTCGTCATTTTGCAATGGTAGCTCATCGATAGTAGCAGCGATCAGCTGTTATTCTGCAATGGCAGCTAATTGAAATAGTAGAATTATGGAAAAGATGGTGTCCCAGCAATGTGTTAGAATTAAGCAACTCTTCTGGAATAGAATTTCACCCATATACAAACACAATATTACCGTCTTCGATGACAACTGCTAGACAACACTGATATAAAGCTAATTGAAAACACAGTAGCAGTTCATCAGCTATAATTCTGCAATGGTAGCTAGCTGATAGTAGCTTGCGATCAGCTATTATTCTACAATGGTAGCTAATCAAACCAATAGAATTAAGTTAAAGATGGTGTCCGAGCAATGTCATAGAATTAAGCAACTCTTCGGGAATAGAATTTCACCCATATACAAAGTATTACTATCTCCGATAACAACTACTAGGCAACACTTATATAAAGCTAATTGAAACATAGCAGCAGTTGATCGGCTGCTATTCCGCAATGGTAGCTGATCGAAACAGTAGAATTAAGGAAAAGTTGGCATCCCAGTAATGTGTCGGGTTGTATTACGTTGGGTCCAACGACAAAAGGACGTGTGTGTTAGAAGACATGAGCTTAGTCTTGCCTCCACTAGCTTGATAAGTCTCCACAGAGTCACTTCCGGATAGAGCAATCTAGAAATCGAACCCTCAGTCAGTTGTCTCTTGTTATAGAATAAAAAATTAAATGGATCCTTTCTTGCTTGTTATGAATAATAAACCCACATTGCCATAAGGTTATAGGAAAAAATCACGATGTTCAATTCGATGTTTACATTCTCCCCACCTCCCATTTCTTCTACTCTTGTATACTTTTTATCCCAAAGAGCATACACACATACATACATACATATCCTTCCATTGGTTACAAATAGAATTTCACAAAACTATCAAATGATCAAGATACAAAGGACAAGCAAAGTGAGACCATAATAACATCTTATTTTATCACTTCGACATCTTCTAGCCTATAAGTAGGACTTGGGATCTGATCTGATTGGTAAAAAAGAATCCGTTATTCCAAATTGCACGAACGATATTCACTATAAAGCATAGCATTTGACTGTCGTAACAATCATGTTAAATTGCCCTTCTAATGCCATCATTACCAACTCATTTCTATAATTAGCTGCATCAAGATTCATTGAAAGCATTTTGTACGCCTAACCGTCAAATACACCACATCGTTGTGGGGGTTAGTAGCTCCCATGTAACAATTTCGTGTGCTTTGTATCGATGGTATACACCATGATTCAATGGCAAATGATAGACACAACCAAGGCGAACCTGAATTATGTATCTGTGATCTCAGACTAGAAATTCATCTTCAAGTTTAATTTTGATGACTGTACAACTTGCCCCTATGAAAAGAAACCATGCATCCCAACAATTACATAAGGAATGATTTTGTGATTCCCTCTCAAAACCACATAACATGCATAGAGTGGAGTGGTCCATATATTCTTGCCAAGGTCTAACCGCCAATTTGTTACGAATAAGAAACCATTGAAATGGAACAAATCTTCCTTGCTTGCTTTGGTGTCACAAAGTTTTCCAAAATTCGGGCAAAACAGTTTGATTGATACCATAGTATAACTAATAAGACAGGGCTACAAGATCCCCATCTTCATAAATTGAGTGGAAGGGATACTCTCTCTTGAAGGGAGTCTTGGGTTAAGGTTACCCAATAAACTTTCGAGGGTTATCTTTTAGGCATCATAACTATTGGGTAAAATTCGACCTAGGGCATAATATATTTTATAATATTTTAGGTTGTATTGTGACCTTTGACAAACTATGGGGTGTAACTAAAGAGATATTTGTAGAGTTGTTTCTCGATCCATGCTACTAGGATTTTGATGAAGCCCCCTTGACCCACTTTCTCTAAGCAAGTGAAAGTTGTAGCTATGATGTTCATTGTAATATTCAAATGTCATTGCCCCCAAGTGTTCTCTTCCATAACTAAGGGTGTCTCAAGTTACTCTTGTGAAGCCCCTCTCATCACCCCTCTAAGAGCAAGTGAAAGTTGTAGCTATGATCTTTGGATCTTCCTTTGAGCCTTCAATGTGTCATGCCTTCTCCTCCATAACTATTGATAGGATATATAAAATTGAAAGAAATAAAAAAATTTGTTACAAGTTATTGTTGATCTTTTTAAACCAATATATTCCGACTAACTTAACCACATACAAAGAGCAATCGTTCAAAATTCCATTGGATCCCATTATAATCTGGCCAAATATTTTCATCCGTAGGCCCAAATATTCCAAGAAAGTTTAACTTCTTTTTTAAAGGGATTTGTTGGACTCAAAGTCTTATTGGTAAATTTTTCTTATATTTATATGTAAAGGGTTGGTGGTAGAAAGTGAGGAAACCAAGTATATTAATTATCTTACATGCGAAGGTACACTCAACAAGGTCTTCAAGGCCAAATGGAGATGAATCCACTAGTGCATCAACCACTATAGCTCAAAAATTGCCACAAATTTACTGCGACCTAGTTGCACTGTTTATCGCGGCTTTATTGTGATATACATACGTTGTTTACAACAACTTAATTGCACGGTTTAAAAATTAATGTGACTCCACCGTTACTTTACCACATTGTTTGCTACACTGTACAAAATTTAAAAATTATTAGAAATTCAAAAAGAAAGGAAAATTTATTAAAAAAGATTGTTGTTCTTTAAATATCTTGTTATAATGTTTTTAATGTCTTATTGTAGAACCCTCCAAGACTAAGAACATAATGTCCTAGGATGAACAAAATTAGTTAACAAGCCAAGAACAACATTGAAGCTCAATTATAACCAACAAGATTATATAATAAATGTACAAGCAATTCTATGAGGTAGACATTATTCAATGAGCTTGAGCCTTCCTATTATGTGTCACTATATTTCTGTTGCATTGCTACATCTGCTGTTTTCCTTCTTGTTGTTTCACATGAAGAGCACATCACATTGGTGGAGATGATGGGTAGCATGAATTCTACATCAGTCACCGCCATATGAATAGATACAAACTGGTGGATTTGTACCTAAATGGGTGTATATTTAAGTGTAGGAGGCTACTGTGATATGATTCTCATATAAAATGAGCAAAAGATAATTCTCAAGCTATTTCTCAAGAAAAGCAACCAATTGTCGCTTGCGGACTGAGATGAACACCGCGATGTATGCGAAGGGACTCAGGCAAAACAAGTTCGATATTGAGTTATGCAAACCGGTCAAGTCGAGAACGAAGCAAGTTGCAGGAGAAGAACATGCCAAAGATCTACTGGGCAGAGGCAGTAGTGACGACCGTGTTATCTCATCGATCGGTGTAGGACTTACGGCGTTCAAGCACTGACCCCTCCTAAGAACTATTCCGGGAAAAAGCCAGACTTTTCGCATCTAAAGGTTTTTGGCAGTATCGCATACACGCACACCCCGGACGAGAACCGACGCAAGCATGATCTGAAGTCCAAGAAGATGATCTTTGTCGGTTACTCACTGTAGCAAAAGGGATACAAGTGCTTCAACCCCTCAACTCGGCAAACACGAATTATCTGAGACGTTGTCTTTGACGAAACCACATCATGGTATGCGTCTGCACTGGTAGAGTGCAATTCGTTTTGAACCATCCAAAGCAACAAACTCCGACTCAAAAAACGGAAAAGAAGTAAGGCTCGGTGTTGTGTTGGACACAACCCAACGATCCGATCCAACTACAAGGGTACACAACCGCGGACTGGGTAGGTGACCCACCCGTCAGGAGATTGACATCGTCCTTCGTTTTCTCGGTTGGAAGTGAAGCGATCTCCCGGAGTAGCCAGAAGCAACCTACGGTGGCTCTATCGAGCACCGAGGCGGAATACAGGGGGGCACAGCCATAGCTTCATGCAAAGCTATATGGCTTAAGAGATTGCTTAAGGACTTGGGCGATTTAGTTGATGCGCTAATGTCAATCTAATGCACTGATGTCAATCTACTACGACAATCTCAGCAGCATCCAATTAGCCAAGAATCCGATGTTTCACACCTAGACTAAGCACATCAAGATGCACTACCGCTACATACATGAGTGGGTCGTTGCAGAGGATATCAACCTCTTGCATGTTGGCACCAACGAAAGAAAGAAAGTAGGAAAGGGTAAGACCGGCAGATCAGCCAGGCTCCCAGTTCATGTTGACGAGACCAACATAACTCGACATCGCAAAATTTTCGTTGCAACAACAACTGATGACCTACTGTCTGATTGCTCGATCGCACAAGAGTATAGACTAAAGAAAGAGATAGACGAGCTAAAAACCACAAAGACGAACTTGAAGCACAAAGTTGAGCTTGAGGGGGAATGTTATGAGACAAGCTCAATAAGTACGATCACACAATCGCCCACAACTACATAACCGTGGGAATTGTGTCAAAAAGTTAACCGCAGAAAAGGAGTCATAGGAGCCTTGTGTAATAAAGAATAAATAGGTATCAGGTCTAATAAATGTGTTTAGATTGGAGAATCGAGGTTAGCAAGATTATACTCTAATAGGTTGACAAATTACTTTTAGATTTAGTCGAATGCATTAAATGCAATAAGCTGTATCCACATGTATATAAGGCCCCGTTGTGGGCATGTATAAAGTTAAATCGAAGTTTTGTGGATTATAACTCGCTTTCTCTTTTTGCTGCATGTTATCAACTTCATCTCTCTCCTGGATGTAATCTGTCTCCCTCTATCTTATGCACACGGTCTTAACATTCCGCAAATCGTCATTCCTTACAATTGATAACTTATACAAGAGTTGTTCGCTAGATAATGTTGTTACTCTTCCAACAAACATTATCATCATCATTAATTCTTCTTCTTCTTCTTCTTCTTCTTGCTTCCAATTTAATTAATCTTCTAGTTTGAACTTCTTATTTTAAACCTTCTCTTGCTCCTCCATCTACACTAGCAACTCATATTAGAGCAAGTGGCAATAGCTCGCTAGCTTATGTATGTGTGCTACTCTAACTGATATATAGTGCAATAATGAATCATCTTTGTTAGATTGTTTCTCACTTTTACTTAATGGCAATTTATGCTTCACATGTATGTACAAGCAAAAATATCCAGAATGTGCTATCCATTGCAACTCAACTTCCTACTTGTATCTGTTAACCAAACTACAAATGAATGGCTAATGCAAACACTTGAAAAGACTAATGGCTAACAACTGTACTCAATTATATAGCTTACAATCCGAATTCCCTTCCTCTATCTCTCGAAGTCTCTCTCAAATAAATTTATTTTGAAAACGTTCAACATCCAAGTTATTACATTGTTGATTTGAAACCCTAAGCCATGATGGATTTGCACACAACAATCTTCCGAGTTGGTATCTCTAAGTTGTTTCTCCATAGAAATAGTTTTTGATAATTCATTCAAGGATCAAGATCCTCCGCCAAACTCACACACTCCTAAGGACTATAACACACTTGGACCCAACAATGTCCCTAGGTAGGGATCTCACTAGTGCTGATTTGAAAAACAATGAGCCAATAAGTAATCCTCTTATACTTGCCACTTCTTCATCTCCTCCATCACAACGGGCTGGTCGACGCCGTCATTGACGAACCAGTTACAATACAATGTCCTTAGGTAGCGATCTCACTAGTGTTTCTGCTTCAAAAACAATGCGCCAAGAATTGATCCTCTTATACTCGTTGCTTCTCATCTCTTCCATCACAATAGCTGGCTGATTAATGTCGTGGTTTATGAACTAGTTACCATGGGCAGGCAGACCTAATTATTATTGAAGAAAAAGAACAAGAAGGGGTTGTACCTAGGCTTCCATGGATCCATCCATTTTTTCCTTCCTTCCTTCCTTCCTCTCTCAATCAGATGTGTCTACCAAATTTGTGTATTACATGATTTAATCGTGTCTCTTACAAATACTTACGCAGAAAAAGGTAACTACAACGAAGTTCAACCCGATGTAGTACCTTTACAATCTTCAGATAAAAGAATCTAGTTCAGTCATGGCTCACTTAAACATGTATGAAGAAAAACAAATGAGATCCTAATGGACGGGAAAAGGAAAATAAGTAAGATAAGGGAAGATAAATAGAGCAAGTGTTTGATCATAACATGAACAATGTTGTATAGAAACAATGTTAGATTTCTTAACAATTTGTTGTTGGGTAGAGATTAGAGAGACCAGTTTACTATAATGGCATGTGGTGTATCACACTAACTCTCATCTCTAAACCCTAAACCCTAAACCTAGAACCGCATCTTGCTACAAGAGCTAGATAGTTTCACAACTAGACTTGTAGGAGAGCTCCCGCCCACAATTTCCTAGTTTGAAAACCTTGTATCCTTTGTTTTTTATAGTAACCGAGTGTTTTGGCCCCTTCCCTAATGGCCTTTCTCTAAAGTTAGAGTCTCTCACAGATATTTGGATGTTCGCTAACAATTTCACAAGGAAATCACCCCAAGATCTAGGGATGTTTACAGAGCCTAGATTCGTGACCTTCGACATTACCCATAATGGATTCTCAAGGCGCTTCCCCTCATCTTTGCAAAGGGGGAAATGGGGACTTCTTGAGCAACCATTATCTATAACTTGAAAACAATCAGATTTCATAGGAAGTGCCCTCAAGTGTGTAGGTTTCCCGTATTGTATTCATTATAAAACTTGGATGGGAACAAGCTCCACCCACGACATCGTATCTCTATCATGGCAAGGGACCCAAACCCCTCTATCTTCATGTTGGATGATAACCAGTTTTTAGAACCCTCTGTGTAGAGCTTGGCAATGGTAACCATTTTGTCCCTTGACTACAACTACTTCTCGAATGTCGTACCCTTGGAGATTGACAAGTTACAATAGCTCTCTCTTAACTCTACCTTGAGTACAATGTTTTCTCAAAGAATATTCCTAGAACCTTGGGTCCAAGCTTATATTTGAGCGAATAGTACAATTTTATTATCACAAATATGAGTAAAGTTTTATCCTTTAAGTTCAAGGATAATGGTGCATAAGAAATTTTCAAGCCAAAACAAGGGGCTCGTAGTACGAATTAAGCGGCCCATACTACGAACGGAAGAGGTATCCCTATCAACCGTCGATACTACAGAAGAAGAGAAAAGATCGTGTTGTGCAACTAATATAAATATGACGACAATTGTACATAGTGCGAAAAGCAAGCACAACTTTTGTGCAAAATGAGAGAATGTACATAGTGTTGAAATGGTCAAACCAACTGTACAAAGTTATGCTTGTTATATGGAGAAAAACAGTGTCATATAAATAAGTTTCGAACAATTCCAATAACCCAAGTTATGCCTGCTATATGAAGAAAAATAATGTCATATAGACAAATTTCGAACCCACGACTTTACTTAGAGAACCAATTATGCTAACATAAATTTATTAAAAAAATAAGTTTGTATGACTATATAAATACTTAATAAAAAGATAATCTATCTATTTCCCATATTTTTATTGTGGATCGGAAGAAGCCTGAAACTACCCGAATGGGAAGCCTTTTACAAATTATCTTCATTCCCGTCATGTAAAGGAAAAGTCATCTCATTATAGTTTTGGGGTGGAAGATGGCGTTGTAGAAGTGGAACAAGGAAGAGTAGCTCCAGATGACACAAGTAGAAGATAAAAAAGAGTGATACTTGTATTAGAAAGAGGGCTTATACATCCAAACTAGTTTCGCT
>JBBBWG010002604.1:18820-31027 GCA_037176905.1 Azolla pinnata
AAGGACATAGACGAAGAAGGAAGGCCTCTTTCCAACTTATGCGCGAGGGAAAGATTTAAGGCTTGCTAAATAGGAGCTAATTAAGCGATACTTAAAGTGTTGGTTAGGAGATGGTTAAGAGCTAATTAAGGCCTATTCTAGAACGAGATTAGCAAAGCTCCTCTGGCGATCGTTTATCCAAACTTCTGCATCCGATCTGCTTCTTTTGCTGCAGAGCAAGCTCCGGGACCGATCTCGCTCCTGCTGAATGACAGTGTCTCAGCATTTCCTTGCTGGAATCAGCAAATTCTGCAAGCAAGCCTGGCCCTTTTTTCCATCATCCATACCCATTTCCAAATCAGTGGTTTGGTGATTCTTCCATTCAGTTTCCATTTTGTTTTCTGATACTAGGAATAGTAAAAAAACAATTCACAGCTTGATGCCATAATAGAGACTGCATCAGATACCTGTGCATTGTTAGCAATGTGCAACCAAGTTAAGCAATCCACAAACAGAAAAGCATTGTAAGAACTGCGATTGTAACAACAGAAAAGCATTGTAAGAAATGTACTACAGATGTTCAATTCTGTTATAGTACTTTGCTAGGTTCTTGTTTGAAAATTGCCTCCGCCTAGATTTTATTCGAAACCTCAGCTACATTTTATTTGTATATATGAAGCTTTCTTTACAAGAGCTACAGAACGCTGGCTCATATGAGTTTTGCTTACAAGGGCCAACCGAATGGATTTTGTTGTAAATGAAATTGCCACCCATTTGGTTTTATACAGTTCCAATGGGTTGTATCTTACAAGAAGAGCCGATGAATTGTTGGTACATTAGAAATACAAAAAACGCAATGCTACAGCAAAATGGTTAGGAAAGGATGTAGGGTATTACGTACACAAGTGAAGAAACTCTGCCCAGAAAGATCTCTACGCTCATCATTGTGGATCGACGCCAAGTTCAAATCGAGAAATCCTGTGCCCAAAAGCAGTTTTGAGCTTACATGGACCACAAAATCTTTACTTTTGAGTTCTTCGATCAGTTTTTCAAAACCTTTTCTTGAACTTCTAATGACTAGATAGGCAACAGCGAGAAGAAAAGATTTACCTGGCTGTTGACAATGATGATGCCTCTGTGAGTCATATATGCTGTTGTAATTTTGCTTTTGCTGCACACGTTTAATCCATCTGAAATTAATAGATGTCTATATATGCATATATGAGCAGCGTGCACAGAGCATGTACATATATATTCATAGCCATTCAATGTGCTCATCAAACTCATTTTAATCTGCTCAAATAAAAAGCTTAAAACCAACATTTAGAGGATGATCAATGACGCACCACAAAATCCAGACACATTCTTTTTTCTCTGAATTCTTTAATGATGATTGGACTTCCTTTGTCTTCTACTAGTTTGGCCATCATCAAACTTATCAAATTTGGAGCCTTCGGCAGTGCCACGTGGTGGTGTTAGGAAACCCGTTGATCTTGTTGGGTACAATGTGCTGAAAACTTCATTCGATGTCCGTGGTGAGGATGGAGCACTTAAAGATGGTTGTTTTCCAGATATTGATGGAATAGGCTCTATATCAATGTCCTGTAAAGAAATGAGATGAAGAACATAATTAGCATAAATCATGAAACAAGTTTGGCTTGCCCAGAAAATACCCCATGACAATGCTGGCACTCAAAATACATACCAAGGCCTCCAGAGCAGCAAATGCATGTGTCACATTTTCAGTACGGCTACTTTCAATCTGAAGAAAAGGATGGCTTAGAAGTTCTGATGCTGATGGACGCTCTGCAGGATTCTTCTTCAAGCAAAGTTCAACAAAAGATTGTGCATCAGGGGATAGACTCTCAGGGATATGTGGTGTTTCCCTCGTAACCTTGAACATTGCCACTACCTGGAAGATTTCCACCATATGGGAAGATGCCCAGAGAATTCACATAAAATCATAATTAGAACCTTGCAGAATTCATAATATCAGACCAACAAAAAAAGAGCGAAAAAGCAAACCAAATTCTGTGTTACAGTTGCACCACTTACATGGAAATTATCGTTGATAAATGATTGGAACTATAACAATGTTTCTTCGATGGCAATGTACTAATAGTTACTGGGCAACATCATCCAACAGTCCTATTGTGATTAAAATGCTTATATTGTATACACGATATACACATGTTAACAGTCTTATTCTGACCATCAATGTGAACTCTTGGAGAAAATAGTACAATAACGCACAGGACTAACCTAGCACAATAACTAATAAGGATCATTAGTGAGATTAAATAAATCCTAAATATTCAGAAGGTTTATTAGTGAGGATTAAAGTAGCAGAGTTGTCAATACCCAGGTTAAGTTTTGGATAATTTTCTCTCTCATATAACCAAAATGCTTTAAGAAAATGTCCCTCAAGATTTACAGAGCTCCAAACAATACGCAGTGGAGATCTCCCAGTTATATGGAGATGGTGAGCGTGCCTGTGACCTTCGCAATTAATATGGCGTGGAGACAGTACAACAACCCTAATCAGCTCATAAAACAAAACAAACTCTTGGAAGTAATATGAACAATATGTACCTTAGCTTGTCATTACTTTATATCAGGTCCAAATTGTATAAATTTATAAGTATTCTAGGTCGTATTGGCCTCAAAATTGATACAATCTATCTAGTACTCAATACGACTGCAAATAAACATGCCCCTAGTTTGTAATGATTTGGGATGAAAGGAAAGATCACTTACTGGTTCAAATTCAGAGAAGGGTGGTTTCCCTGTAGCCATTTCAATAACTGTGCATCCAAGACTCCATATGTCTACTGCATACTCATAGCCAGTATTTTTCTGCATGATTACCTGCAAGCTCATGGAGATTCAACATTGAGGCTTACATTTCTACCATGTAAAGGTATGAAACCCTGATTTGGCTAGAACTACGATGCAGACACCAACTATCCACAAATGCCCTTGAATTACATAGAAGAGAACAAAATTTTATGTCCCAGACACAGCTTTTTGTTTCCATTATAAGTATCAAAGTTCAGTTTCCATAATGAATGCTTATCTTATTTTTAAAATCCATTCTATCAAAACGGCCAACCTATAGCATTTGTCCTCAAGTTGAAAATATCAATCCCTGATATAAATTCACATTGCGAGGGACTAGAAACTAAAAAAACTCAAATGGGTGCCTAAACTTAAAAGAAACATGATCAATCAACAGAATTATCGCCAAATCCATGACAAAAACATTAAAAATGAGGCATAAAACCTTGTTCACATAGTGAAAGAATATCAATGCTAAAATCATGATATAACAATATAAAAAGCGTTATTTTGTAAGAAATCACCTCTGGAGCCATCCACAATGGGCTTCCTTTTATAGAAAATGGAATTCCTTGTTCTTTAACCTGGAGAGATACAAGTTCAGTAAAATAAATAAAAACCCACAACTATTGATGATGAAGTATTTTCAATACAACCTTATTTTAGCCAACATTATAGGATTAAAGAAAAGGTAGGATAAATTAAGAAAAACAAATTATTTAATGATTCCCCATAAAAAAAAATGTCTCCAACACTTTCATGAGTAAAATACATGGAATGGGTGTTATGACCATCTAGGTCATGACCATAGATTGTAATACTCGCATTCGTTGGAAATATCAAACGCGAATATACAAATGACAAACGTGTGCGAATATTTGAAGTATTATACTTTAACGTTTGAAATAATTTCAATTAAAGAAACTTAGTGTAGCGGTAAGATAAAAGTGTTTTATGCTATGAACTTGGGTTCGAATATATGGTCATGACATGGGTATATCTCCTCTGCTTGGAACCACTTTCGAACTTAACAGTAATGCACTTCCATGTGTTCCAAACATCCTAGAAGATAGGATTCCTCGTTATAGCTAAGGCACTCTTAACTGCCATAAAATTGCATATAGAAGATACTTGTTCAAATGATGAACCTGGCACAATCTCAAGTAAAAAACACAGCTATAATATTGCTCTCCATCCAGCTTTACAACTTCCTCATGCCACAGCTCAACCAAGGAATATACCATTATAGGCTCCTCAAGGAGAATCAAAGGGGGTCAGCATTGATCAAGCAATAAGAATGTGTCGGGCACGTAGGCCATGAGAAAAGGAACAAAGGCCCCGTCAACCATGTCATTACTAAATAAAGGCCATTATTGCAAAGCACCAAAGGCAGTGTGCCAAAGGCAGTGTGTTCAGTTGCATAAATGATGCTCATCACTATTGGATAGGGGAGAAAACCTATGAAAAGGCAGTATTATCACCCTCTTATTTCATTAAATATGGTTCAGTTGCATACACTGTTCTCCCAATTCCATCTTTGATGCCATATTTGGCATACCCATTCATCCAAAGGTTTATGTGCATATCTGCCATGTCTAGCTGATGTGAGTAGGCCATGAGCTGCCTTATCACAGTGCAGAGCACATGAGATAGATTTGTATCCATGTAAGAAGGCATGATAAACATCCATCCTGTGACATGCGTAGGAATTAGGCCTGATAGTGCACATTCTTCCTATCTAGAGATGTTCTGAGGCTAATTCATGTGTTTACATGATTCAATTTGATGATATTGGCTTGGATCACTCTGTTACTTGCCACATCGATCATATTTAAATGCAGGCAATGCACGATATACTGGGAAGGAGATAGAACATCTAAACACTCCTTCCATGTGACTAAAGCCAGTCTTGCATTTCAGCTTACCAAATATGAGTATATCCATGATCAAGTTGTTTCTGAGATTTGTGCCAGCCGTGAGTTGCTTTACATAAGGAGATCCCACATACATAAAATGCCAATCACTAGTTGAAGAGACATCTCAGTGACTATTGGGCTGCCCCTATTATATCATGGGACACTAACGCTTTGCTCCTTATCATGCAAGCAATCATCAAAACTAAAGGCCTCGTCAAAAATCTCATGATTCCTAGAAATGGATATGTGCAATTGTCAAGGGCTACATATCCGCAAGAAAGCCATGAACATGCAGCTTCGTGAGGAAGAGCCTAAGCCTTGTAAGTCTCGCTCCTAGAAATGCATAGAATCTTATAAAACACCACCTTTTCATCTCCCAAGGAGTTACAATTGATCTCGTCACCCATGCAAAAGTGATTAAACACCATTGCTTTAGGTTTATCAAGGTTGCCCAACTAATTTTTTTCAGTACAAATGACTAGCATATCAATGGTTAAACACCTTTGAAGTCCTTCCAAGGAGTTTGAGACGAACAGAATGTTGTCAACATATGGTAGTATTGATATGGTGGACAACCCAATAGAAAAGCACCGGTGTAAACACTCAAAGGGATATTTCTCAAGGTCCCATCTTTTTATCTTTCCATCATTGCATGTTCTCCTAAGCGTTTTCTTCCTCCCTTCAGAATGACACGTAGCATATTCACTCCATCTATCGTTTAAAGAAAATCAAGGCCAAGGCATTTGAAGCTTTCCATGGCTTTAAGTGGCTAATTACTGTAAACAATGTACAGTTTTTCCTTATTAAGCTCTTCCCAAGCATAATCTTCATTCTAGAGCTATTGACATTCAATTACTATGCATACAGAACATTCTGATGAAGCACCACACCTAAACCCTAAACCCTAAACCCAACATACAGCATTACGTTTCCAATGGTAACTTCTTGAATATCTAATTCATTGGTCAATTCCTTTAGGCCAGTGCCCACACTCCATGGGTATCCATTACAATTCCAAAAATATACTCCTGTGAGATGAGAATTAGAAGGTGGAGGAGGGGAGAGAGAGAGAGAGATTTACTTAGCCTACTCACAAAACCAAGCTGAAAAAATTATAATGGATCTTCGCATACCATGATTGGAGGTTGTTCAAGCTATAGAAGTTTTTACATAATCTACAACATTTACCTTTTGCCCCTTCGACATCAAAATCAAGATGCAGAACTATGTAACCTCTTCCTCAAATTCCATTCAAGATAACAAATCTAATGTCCAACTGTGTATCTTCTCTCTTTTGTGTCTATAGCATTGCTTTTATGATAAATAAAATCTGTCAAGTCAAGCCAGTAACAACCTTTTAGCACAACCATTTTGGAGTTGCAACAGGCAAAACCTTAAACAGTATTGTAAGGAGTAGCAACAACCCCAGATACCAAGCGTGTGACTGAAATAACTTCATTAATATTGCTGCTTAAGCTCTTTGATCTTTCTCCACAGTATCGATTTCTTAAATTGGGTGTTATCAAGCTTTCATGACCTTTTTGTCTATTCCTCTAAGCATAAGGTAATTTAGTAACCTTTCAGGAAAGAGCACATCACGCACACTAACATGATATAAGGTATATATCTTCCTTGCTACTAAAGTTAATACATGTTGCATGCAAAGATTTTGTACCAGTAAGTACATCTGTGAAAAGCTATATTGAGATTATTTTAAACAAACCAAGAGCGATCAATAAACATTATAAAAATACTGCATTGCTTCTACATCCACAATGCCTTGGAGTTCTAGCAGAACTTACATATTTAGCCAAGCCAAAATCCGCCAGCTTCACTATTCCACCTTGATCCACGAGGATGTTAGCACACTTGATATCCCTGAATATTGAAATTCAAAAATACATGACTTTACATTAAAATTCAGACATGGGGCACCCAGTACATCTACTTACAATAGTGATATAAAGCTTTTCAACCATCAGCTGGAGACCGATATATGCAGAAAAAGAAGTATAACAAGCACAATAAAATCATCCTCCTACTAATAATAATAGTATAATTCAGATGCCATTCGCAATGTCACACTATTGTGAACACAACTATATATAGACACTTTTGTAGAGGGAACATCAATAAAGTCAAGGTACATATCTCCTAGAGAAGATATATGACGATATATTTGTACAAATTAACGTAAAGGGGTAGGTAGATAGATCCAGAATGCACAACCTCTTGTATAAAGCCAACCCTTTATACTAGTATAGAGATTTGGTTTGACACAAAAAACTAGTACTAGTATAATATAATATCTATCATTATGCTCCAATCCCTGTTGTGTTAATATCGATATGTCATCATTAGTGTTGAAGCTAATGCTAATCCATTGGTAATGATTTTTATGTTTGATCCTCCTCTCTTTCTCCTCGTGCATTTATCGTCTTCCTTTCTCTCTTCACACACACGTATATACCCACATAAAGTGGTCTGTCTAATCATCCAGGGTATATGCCTCCCCAAAGAGTTATACAACCACTTTTTTTACGAGATTAGAGAAGCACATGGATAATAGAAATAAAAAAGGCAATGAGGCTAATGTATATCCATGTATATGTACGTGTATGTGTGCATGTGCATGTGCATGCGTGAAAGCATCTGTAAACACATATAGCAGCACATCAACAGTATATCTAGCTTTCTGATCATTTATTGCATCAGTTATAAGACAGTGAGGATAACCGTAATCATAGAAAGAAAGAATACCTATGCACAGTATTCCTGTTATGTAGAAACTGTAGACCAAGAAGAATTTGTCTCGTATAACGTTTAATCACTGGCTCCTCAAGCCTCTTGAACTCACTCAACAATTTGTACAATGATCCTCCCGAAATGAGTTCTAAGTAGATGTATAAGCTATCACCCACCTGCATCCCATTTAGACCAGTTTTGTGCTTGTCCTAGAATGATTTTCTTTCAATGAATCCTTAGAAACTCCTCGAACACAAATACAGCGCTAAAATTACCAGTTCACTTCCTCTGTATTGCACAATGTGTGGATGAGAAAATGAACTCAAAAATGCTATTTCCTGCAAAATGAATGTGGACAAAGCATATAACCATTAGACTTATATTTGACATTAAAAGTGTGCTTTTACTGTGCTAAGCTGTATATCAGAAGTTACATGTAAGAAGAATGGGTGATCTAAAGTTTTCCATCTTAGAACAATTACAGTTTCCGATTACAAAGATATTTTCAATCAACTGGAAAGATGATATGTAATAGTATGAATGATCAAAGATATCAAATCGTTCAAAGACAAAGTTAGTATGCATAGCAACACTCACTTCATACAGAAGATAACCCATCATAATGAAAATAAGTGAGACGGATTCAGAAGTAATTAGAAATGCTGCAGCCTGACAATAAATAAGAGAAATACACCTGTGCGAGTTGTTTGGCAGAATCTAACGATTTGGTATCACCTCGAACAAATTCCACCTCTTTTATGGCACATAGCTCTCCAGTTTCACTGTCGAACAGAAAAGGATTAGACACCTCTTTTATGGCATTGAGTATTTAGACGTGTTTTTTAGATTGTGACCACCAAATGGGTACCTATGTATTCCTTTGTAAACTCTACCAAAAGCTCCACTTCCAATTAAGCTCCCTTTCACCCACTTCCTAGTTGGCGTGTCAATGTCTCCTTTTCTTGGACTTTGAGGAATAGACCCCCGAGGGGAGAGAGGCGGAGTGGCTGATGTCCTGATTTTAAGAGGTGAAAGAGGAGGAGCGGCTGATGAGTTAATATTACGAGGTGAAAGTGGAGGGGTCATTGCTACATTGTGGGTAAGAGAACTCGATGATAAGGGTGGTTGGGGTGCTGAAACGGAAGTTAAAACAGAAGCAGCACGTGGGGAGAGAGGGGGGATCAAAGACAGATTGTTTAGACGACGAGGACTTCGAGGAGTTGGAACTGCATTAGAAAGAGAAACACGTGGTGAAACAGGAGGTTGAGGCAAGGGATATAATGCAGCTACCGCAGATGATGAAGAACCACCACCATTAGATAAATCAGATATGCTTTCCAGATCAGGCCTGAATTCTGAATACAGGTGTTCATTTCTGGCCGTGCTGTGCCTTGGGCTTAGCAGTGGACTTTGTAATCTGTTACTGGGCGCCAGTGCAGGTCGATGATCATGGGTACTCTTATTATCGTGACTATGCCTACGGCTTCGGATATCTCCACCATCCTCTCTTCCATTTACGAAAGGCATTTTAGCAGGAATATCTACACTTCTCCCATGACTCATCTCAACAACCTTTCCATCAGATTGAATATCCTTATCCCTGAAAAGAAAAGCCCGATCGTGTAAGAGTGAATATTATGCAAAGTACACCCACTGATGAAATATAAGGATGCAAATGAGCACGTGATCTTAAAAAAAACTGAGATATGCTTTCAAATATATAACAATTTCCTTGCAAATCCAAACCACAATGCTTGAATGCTTGGCTTGTGCCACATAGCTAGTTTCTTACCAACCTAGATTTCTTATCGTCTAATCTATGCCACAGCTCATCCAAGGAATATACCAATACTGGCTCCTCGAGGACAATCAAAGGGGATCAGCATCGACCAAGCATCGGAATGAGTCAGGCACGTCGGCAATGAGCAAAGGGACCAAGGCCTCATCACCCGGGTCACCAACAAATAAATGCCATTATTGCAAATAAAGTCACATCAATCTAGGCACGTGATATGATGTCCTAACATCTCTAGCCTCATTAAGATCTCATTTGTAGTTTTATATATCTGTTTATTTTCTTTTCTATTTGAGACAGAGAACACTTGAAGATGTATTTTCTTGTTCCGCCTTACAGGTCACTTTGGCCTCTTAAAATATGTTCATATAATTTTCTTTCTTTCTTTCTATACAGTTTCCAAGCATCTAAACATTATCACACTCATTGGGTGCATGTCTCTATCCTGGTGCAGGCGAAGCTCAACATAAGGGAATCATGTAAAAAAGGCATAATTTAGACTCCAGGAATCTACCATTCATTAAAAATCATGATATTTATGCGGCACCTAAAAACTGATGCCTCACCTCAGATGCTATAATATAAGTCATCAAGCCGTCTATTTCTAAATCCTCAAAAATTGATGAACAAATTTGAGATAGATTTCCCTTGAAATAGAAGCGCTTGCAGATAAAGCCAACGGATGCCATTTCAGGCCAATTATGGAAAACTTCCGTTGCTACTATATATCTTTCGAGTATGGAGAAAATCAGCCTTTAATGGAGATTTTCACTATTTTCATATGTCTCACACTCTATCCCTGAATCACCCAATAAATTTTCAAGTGCAATACGAATTTGACGGTTTGATATTAAAGTTGTTACAAATAAAGAGGGAGAAAAACACTAGTGATGATTGGCTTTACTCACTAACAACCCTAAAACCCACTAACACATTGTCTACCATTTCCACATATTCTCTCGACTGTGTCGAGATACACTAAATTGTGTGATTTTCTAAATTTATGAATGTCCTCATACCCCCTTGGACTTGTCAAATTATGCGAAATAACGTTTGTTTTGTGCTCAAAGTATGTTAACTATTGGAGTAGAAGGAATCCCTTCTATAGATATCAAAAGGAACTGTGGTTGCTTAACGTGTAGGTTGAAATAAGTATGGCATGGAGTATATAGAGATAGAAAAAAAAAAACATTGCATAAATTATGCATTGCTGCACATAGAGCATCAATTTTAAACTTGAAAAAGGTCTTTGGCATGTACATCAAAACAAGTATTAGGTAGAGAATATAGTGTAAACAATTAAAATGCATTGAATAAACAATGTGTTCCCAGTGGAATTCTAACTCATAAAAAAAAAGAGGGTGAAAGCGTGCACTTACTCCGGTTGAGCACTGCTAGATTGCTGTAATGTGCTCGTAGGCAAAGACGGAAGCAAGAAGCCATGGGTATTGTCAGCACTCTGAAACGGGGGATTGCTGGATCCAGCCTTCGCATCACAAGGAGGTTTCTGCCTTCTGTTAGAAACAGGGGATGGAAGAGGGCAGGCTTGTACAGAAGGAGGAACAACAATAAGCCTCTCGCTTCCACCGATAAGCCGCTTCTCCCTCTCTCCATACCTCTGCTGACCATCCCATTCCTTTCCTCTGCCTATCACAGACCTACCCTCGCTATCTTCGTATCTATGCTGACCCTCCTCCCTTCCTCCGGTCACTGATCTCTCTTCTTGCAAATTATTCCTTCGGATGATTATCGGAGATCTAGTCAGGTGCGATGGAGGGCTCCTCTCCTGCTCTTTCCTTGACCTGCCACTGCTGCTGCTCCCACTTGGAGATGAAGATTCTTGTCTACTATTTGTGGACACCTCATCGTCTTTCCGGAGCTTCAGAGCTCTGAGGAACTTCGCCATCGATGCGATCAATGGCTTCGATCTCGTTAAAGTTCCCTCCCCTCTCCCCCTGCACAAAGACTGGGCTAATTCCGATCAAACGCCTCCTTCCTAAGCATGTTCCCGAAAGAAAACCGCAAAATCCCGCGCCCTTCTGCTATGTGCCCGGCCAAAATGCCTCATTTCGCGGCTCCCACTTCTCCCGGAATGCTATGCGCAGCTCAATTCGATGGCTTTCCTTCTGCACATCCTGGAGGAAAGACGGGCAACACGCTGCTTTGATGCCTTCCCACCCCCCCCCCTTCTCTATCCAAGAAATGGATGTGTCGACTTCTTTCTGTGCTTACAGAAAATCGCGATGGCTTTGAGTGTCAGAAGACCTGCAGCTCCGAGTGCGACCGGTCCCTATCTTCCCTGTCTGAGAGGGAACGTGCAGGAAACCCTAATCCTTGGTGAGCAGAGAGAGCGAGGAGAGCCCGATCTGCGAGCAAAAGCGGAAGAGAAATCCATCGCACAGATGAGCTATCAGAGTTTCTGATTATACAAAATACGCACGTTGACGTATACATGTGCGTTTGTGTGTACATATACGGTATACGTACAAAACAACGTACACGGTGCGTATACATACGCGTATAGTGTGTGTAGAAACACATGCACGCATGCATATGCATGCATGTGTGTGTGTGTGTTGGGGCATGTGAAATGCATGTCAATTTCTACACGCATCATGCGTGTGCATCATGTATGCCATGCGCATTGTACACATACGGTATGCGTATAGAATGTGCATGGTGCGTATGAATACGCTTGTAGTGTGTGTAGGAACACATGCGCACATGCATATGAACGCATGCATGCATGCATGCCCATAGAGGACATGCATGTCCGTATGTGCCTGTCGATATACATGCATGGAAAATGCATGTCGATTCTGCACGCACATGCATGCATCGACAGCATAGAACCCATGCCAACACGATAAATTGCTTATCCTGTAAATTTTCGATGCGATGTCATTCGGAGCAGGTTATTGGATCTGGTACTTC
>JBBBWG010002615.1:14388-32848 GCA_037176905.1 Azolla pinnata
TTTCTAAAGCGTCTGTTTTTGAATTTTCAGGAGCCTTGGATTCACTTCTGTGCTCGAGCTCTCCATTGTTTCTTTTCTGCTCCGCCCGCTGCAGACGAGATCGTCGACCTTCTTCCCCACGGCTCGAACGACGAACCATTCTTTCGCCTCGGCGGCGAGACGCAGGCGCTGCAGATGGCATGGAAAACCTTCCAAGGCTGAACGAAGACGCTTCTGTCTCCCAGTGAGACTGAGACGCTGCAGAAGAGCTGGAGAACCTTCCATGGCTTGCCGCAAGGCTGGATGAAGGAGTAGATGCTGACGACTGGTTGAACGGCGAAGAAGACGATGAAGAAGAAGTAGAAGTAGAAGAAGAAGAAGCAAGAAGCAGCAAGAAGGAAGAAAGCTTTTCATTGCACTGGTAAGTAAGCAGGTACCAGGTGAATTCGTAGTACCATTTCCCAGTTCTTCTTCTTCTTCTCCTCCGTCTCTTGATTCCTTGTCATCTGAATCTTTCTTTTGCACTGAAGCTCGCAGAGGCCAGAAGAAGAAACAACTCAACAAGGACAACTGGAAAATCTAGGCAAACATCAGAGCTTCTTCTCACAAAGATCAGAAGAGAGCTAAAGAAGAAAGCAGAACTGAAGAAGAAGGACGACGGGAATTACACAAGAATCAGACTCACAATAGAAGGAAAGCAGATCTTTCTTTTCCCTCTCTCTTCCACTTGAATGTTTCATCAATGCTTCCTGTGAAAAAAGTTCAATCGCTCCCTCCTTTGAAGCTTCTGTCGTCGGAACTTTTACTGAATCCGCACTCAGATCTTTTGTGGCTCAGCTCCCTTAACGTTCTTCCACTCATTCTTCCATTTCTTTTACCAGAACCTTTTTTGCCTTCCGTCCTGTGAAGCATTCCTCCCTAAACACATTTTATTTTCCACGATCCCTCCTAACCACATTATCATCAGAGATATGGGAGGTTGCTCCACCAAGCCAAAGACCACTGAGTTCGAAGGTTCCATGGATCCAACCTTTGAAGACACTGTAGACGAGAAAGGATACTCCCTTCAATCACTCCTCCTTGAGGTTAATCTTTGTTCGCTCGCTTATTTCTCCACTCATTTCTGTTCTCTTTAGCGAACCTTAGATGTGAATTCTAATGAGGAATCATCGTATGGTTGCCTTTTGCAGCAAGCAGCCAAGCTTTCTTTTTCGGGATTCACAGAAGAGAATGGGAAGGAGGAGAGGCTCACCTCCTTTCTTGGAAAGGATATGGAGGGATTAGTTACTCAGAAAGAAGCTTTGCTTATTGAAGCAAAGAAGGAGACCTTAGAGTTTCTGAAAGAAAGGCTTGTGGCATCTCAAGAGAAGCTTGTTGCCTGTCAAGAAAAGATTTTTAAAGAATCGGGTGGTGCAGATCTCCAGCAGAAGATTAAAGTGGTTGAGGTTGACCAAACTATCAGTAAAGATGGGTGTTTTCAGCAGAAGTTGAAAGCAGCAATACTGGAGCAGAAGACTGAAGAAACTACTCTGGAGCATAATCTAACGGACAAAAGCACTGAGCATAATGTCAATGCAGAGAGGAATGATCAACAGATCAAAGAAGAAAATGCAAAACCTGCAGAAGAATTCCATTCAAATGTGAATTTAATGCAGAAGAGGAATGTGGCCAATGCATCAGAGATTCATCATAATGGTGGAGGAATAAAAAATGGCATATCAGAAAAGCAAAGTACTGCATCGATTTTATCATATACACAGGAAGATGAGAGTAGTCCTAGACACAAATGTGCTATGAGTGAAAATGAAGGGAGAGTTCATGAGCAATGTGCTATTGGTTCTGCTTATAAATCGGACTCTCTTGATTTAAAGCGTGATCGGTGGATTCATATGATCAGTAAATGTGAACAAGGCATGCAGATTAGATCTCCTTGCCACAACAAGATCTGTCAGGTAAGCTTTTAATCCAGTTGTGAACTGATAGTGTGATCCCTTTTGGTGTAAACTCAACATTATGCAAGCTTTTTGACAGAGCAATGTGTACTATAGTGCATTGTGAGCTAAAATGGAATCCTTTACATTTATGTTGAACTGTAATAATAAGAATGAAAATAATATCACAGCTTCTGATGTGAAAATGAGATATTGCGCAAAGTGTTTTATGTGATGTAAACCCTATTAATTAATGGTGTTTGATGTAATTAGTATATTATTCAGAAGTTTTAATGTCGCATGTATTAACAAGGGTTTGGATCTAGTCCAGGTTTTGGTGTTGTATATATTCCAGAGGTTTTGAGGTTTCTAGTATGATGGAATACTAACCAACCCTAAGATTTTTATGTTATGTGATATGTAATGCAAATTTTCTGAGCTCGAATACAAAGTCTTGCATGTTTTATAAATCAGTGCGAATATTGATTAATGAATGCTAGTTCTATTATGCCTATTCATGCATGGAACATCCCAAGTATGGGAGGCAAGTTTCTTTATGCTGGTTTGTGCATCCAATCCAAAAGGATAAATTTGATAACTACAATGGTGCCTAACACTTTATATTGTCTGTTTCAATTTCAGGATGATAAAAATCTGGCATCCATAGAGCGGATTGAGCCACTTGTGAGAGCTACAGACTTCCTGGCCCCTGATATTGATGAATTCTTTGAGAAGCTGGCATCGGAATTTGAGAGACAAGAAAGCTTATCAGCTTCCTGTAGATCCTAAAATGCCAAGCCACTAATTGAGCTTTTGTGTTCATGAATTAAAAAGACAGAATTTCTGGCATTGGAATTTGAGAGACAAGAAAGCTTATCAGCTTCCTGTAGACCCTAAATACCAAGCCACAAATTGAGCTTTTGTGTTCATGAATTAAAAAGACGGAACTTCTATGAGAATAAGCTCTTCTTCTTGAGTAATGGTATGCCCTCAACTTTGATGAATTATATACAACATTTCAACAAAGATTGAGGTGATACAGGAATGTATATGCTTGGGAGGTTAAAACCATCACATACCAGCCAACTTCGTGAGAAGTTTCTCCCCAATGTTTTGTCCCAAGTGTTATTACTAGTGGAACTGTGAAGGGCCAACATATTGTAATGCGCAGTTTGGGGCAAAGTATGATCATAAATAATCTAAGGTGTTTTCTACCGCAACAATGTATATTTATTTGCACAGGTAATGAAAAGGCCATGCGAATACGTACATGATAAAAGTATTGAAAATCTTTGCTAAATAATTCTACCTTGCTCTTTGCTTTTTGAGGAAGCCATTGTGATTTTCATTCGTTGGTGATGTGCAAACAATGTCGGTATCCATCTGTAATGCCAAATTTAAGGATGATCAACACTGTGATATTAATGTTTTTGTTACAGCTCTACACAGTAATTCAAATTCGACAGTTTAATGACTTGAAACCTTGAAGTGATGACACTGCATTAAGTTCTGCAAACCACAACCTCATCACAAACTGGCTGTAAGTTTCAACTGCCCTTACCGATGCCATATCCATGCAGACTCTGCTGTGTGCTTGAAAGCAACCATTTCATATAAAAATTTGTTTATGAGATGGATTCTTGAGATCCGAGCCAAAATTTTGCATTTCCCAATAAACAACACAAAGATTCTAATACATTTCAAAGATTGCGTTTAACCAAGACATTATTTGACTCCTGAACTTTTGCTAGGGATATGGAGCAGCGGAGAGATCTTCCTTTGAGAAATCTCGTACTTCTGCCAACATCGCCCCTCGGGCTTGTGGTGTCGCTGTGGCCATTTCGAGGTGAAGCATGTGCTTGCTCTCTCTCTCTCTCTCTCTCTCTCTCTCTCATGCACAGAGCACTTGATGAAAGGACGGCTATGGAAGCTTCCATACTGTTGACATATTGTCTCTTGTTTTGTAGTTGGTTTGTATGCTGCCTGAATGTTTTTATATCAAATGATTCAGTTTTTAGATTGAAAAATTACAGATAAACACTTAGAGTTGTCTTAAGCCCAGCAATTTTTTTGTAATTACAGTTTGATGGCCCAAAAGTTTTAAAACTTAGCATTTCACGCCGATTACCAATAGATCAAATAATTGATTAGGCAGACTATGGAACTATCAAATCATAATCAATCAATTAGTAATTGAACAGCTGAATTGATACAACATCAATGTATCAGTTGCTCCTCTCTTCTATCGATCGACTGGTGATTATTTGTCTATAACTCGATTAAATTTTTTGTTTGATCAATTGATCAATTGATTAGTCGATAATCATGGTGTCAAATTGATCAATTGATCAAATTTATGGTTTTCAAAACTTCATGGGCATTAGACTGTAACTACAAATTTTTGTTGGGCATCAAAATTATAGTTTGGGATGCTTATCCATACATCTACCTTGATTTTACATGCTTTTGCTTTACGCTTTACACATGCTAAGACAAAGCGCTAGATCATGAAAGGCGCTGGGCTAGATCCTAAATCTTTGAGGGCAAAGATTTGCGTTCCTCTATGTGGACTCCACCATCGCCCACATCACCCTCAACATGTACATCTTACAAGGAAAAGAAACCGTATGATCACATGCAAGCTTTGGTTCCCAATAGTCGCGAATAAATGTTTCACGAGATACCGGACTCCGCCACAATTCCTGCAAGTGGAGGTTTGGGGCATCGAAAAAGCTCGAACATCTCTTCTGAAGTTCTTAGTCTTATATACTCTTGGTTTAAAAGTTTGAGGATCCAACCTGATAACTTCCTCGAATCGCAACTGCCTAATTAAAGCTCGTGCTAATCAAGAAGCCTTTCTAGATGAGACTCAAAAATGAATCGTGACAGCGGACACTTCGATTTTGTATCAAGCCCTTCCAAAACCAATCAAGCCTCGTACTGGGGATTTGATGAATTCTTCTTCTGTCTAATCCCAAAGTTTGCAGAGAAATTAGTTTTCCCAATTGAGTAAAGACATACATATATTGCCATGTTCTCCATTCCAAATTGCTTCTTTCCTATGTAAGGACAAGGAGTCACAAGCATATAAATAAAATGTCATTACTAAGATTCAAACTTATGTTTTTTCAAAAATAGTTGTTAATACTTTGATCCTAAAATATGAGCTATGACTATTGATACATACAGATGTTACATGATTGCTAAAGCCCGAGCGAACTACACGCAAATAAGAGTTTTGGCAACGACATTCCGTTCCAAGGCTATTGAGCGCTTTGCATTAGCATATGATACCAACTCACGGTCGGCAAAACGTGGCAAAATTCATCAGATTTGTACCCTTCTCGATTCTCAAACCCTAAAGCTTCTTTAGTGTCAGCTTGCCTTGGTTCTCTACCACGACGAGCCAAATCTTGAAAGATATCAAAGAACCGGCTGTCAGGTCCTCTAAGTACTAACCTCTTCCTTCAGTCTATTCTCACACGTCCCTTGATTCATGATCTTCCTACTGCTATTTACGAATCGCGTCCTACTCCCTGCTACTGTTCACTGCTCGATTCGCCGACACCAGCATAAGTTAACAAATTCAGAATCAGATTTATTCGGTGCCAATCGATCGATGGGGCGTCAACACAGATAGATAGAATCGGGCGTCGGTAGGCATTAAACGTGCGATTCGCAGAAGTTTTCCAGGCAATTCGCTTTGGGAAATTTCCCCTTTTCTTCTTCTGAATCTGTGCTCTGATCAGTGCACAGATCAGAGCAAAATACAAGCTCAATACATGGAGGGCAAGGAATGGAATTTGCACAAAACTTCGGAGGGCTGAAAAAAATGGCCGAAAAAAAGGGAGCGATTTTTAGGCTTTTCCGTCCACACACAACGACAGAAGAAAGAGACGGAGACAGACGAAGAAGGAACAGGAAAGAACGACGCAGCACAGCGCGCAGAGCGACTGCACCGGGCCCCTGCGAACCCTAATTTCCTGTCTCCATCGCCGTCGCCTCGCCTCCGGAGCCGCTTGCCTCCTCCCCCCCGCCAGGTTAGCAAGCTCTCGCCCTCCGTTTCCTCTGCTTTCATGCTCAACAAACGGAAGAAAAATGGAGTACGAAATGGCCCTCGATTCCATGGTGTCCGTCGTGGAAGTCGATCGTGATCGATCGTCTTCCTCGCCTTCTTCGCCCAACGCCTCCGGCTTCGCCCGATGTCTGCGGTTCCCCGTTTCCCTGACGTTTGCGCGGATTCTGTCCACTGCTCTTATGTTTTGATCGGGCCTTTTAACCTTCTGTGTCGATCACCCGTTCGGATTGCTTTATCTCGCTGCTTGTCTGTTCTTCGCCTAGATCTTTGCCGAAGCAATTCGTTGACTTGCGCTTCATCTGCGTTTTTTTTTCTGCCTTTTTTCCCCCCCTCTTGCTTCTCGTAGATTTGCTTTGTTACCATAGGCCGCACCAATCTGTGGGGATAATTTTGTTTTTGCTTTTGACCTTAACTGATGAGGTTTCCAGATGCAGTGGATATGCCAAAGCCATTGCGGTATGAAACATTTCGTTACACCTTTAGATGGTGAAAAGAAAAAGGTTTTCTGATTCAGTTGGATGTTTCTGTCCTGTTCCTTACAATGGCAGGGATTTCATTTGTACTACAGAGGTGCCAGTATTGTGGCACTCTGTTTGAGTTCTAAATGCTAAAACAGCAGATATTACCTGATGAAGAGAGATATGGACAACACCATAGGAGATACTGATATAGTGCAGATATTGCATGGGATCTTGTGCTAACATAGTTGTAAGGGGTACTGGCTTAGGTTTTCAGAGGTGCTGGAGATATTGTATGCATCCCCTCTTGTTTTAGCTGAAAGTGTCAAATAACAGAGATTGGAAATGCACAAAGAAACACTTGGAATGTATCGATGTCAAAGTGTCAGAAGGTGTTTTGAGATGACTGACTAACCTTGTAGAATTGTTCATGTGAACTTGATATAGCTTCCTGTCTTTGTCACTATGTTCGATGCTCTGATAGCTATGGTACAGTTTGATCACTTGTTTTAAAAACATTATATAAACTTCTAGCATATCTACCATGCAGTAAAATTTGATGCAACAAAGCATGTTGTCTGTCTTTGAAACCGTGATTCTTAAGCTGTGGAGGGCTTAGTTTTACATTTGTGTTCCGAGATAATTGCCTGAGATGCATGCAGTGAACATTGTTTAGCATTGATATGCAGCAATGTCTCCAGCGAAGCAAAAAGCAAAAGACAAACAGCTTGCTCGAGATCGAAAAGGTTCATCAGTGCGGCAGCCAGCCAATGGAGGTGCTAGTGCTTATAATCCTCTATCTGGAACTTTTCATACGTTAGATTCCACCCCTGCAGAGGCAGGGGTTGGATATCTTAATGGAAGGTTTAAATCGATAGTAGAAGATGATGATAATGCCAGCTGGAACGGGGGCCCCGAGTTGGAATGCATGTCAAATAATGGTAGCTGTTCCGGTGAATCTGAGGATCTGAAGGAGAGGCATGCATCAGGAAAAGCAGGGAATCAAGGTGGAATTGTTGGTGGTGCTGATAAACGAGAAAAGATTCGGGGAAAGAATGAGCGTAAACACCAGAGACAGAAGGAAAGGAGAGCACAAGAGTTGAGAGATAAGTGTACTAGTTATCTCATGTCTCGGAAACTCGAAGCTCTTTCACAACAGCTGGTAGCAATGGGGTTCTCACAAGAGCGGGCGACCATGGCTCTTATTTTTAATGATGGGCGTGTCGAACAGTCTGTAGCATGGCTCTTAGAGGGAGGAGAAAGTCAGGTTCAGGAAGATTGGAATGCAGGCAACAACCCGAAGATAGATATATCTGAGGAGCTTGGTCGTATCCTTGAAATTGAGAACAAGTACAAATTTCCAAGACCTGAGATTGAAAGGGCCATTGTTTCATGCGAAGGTGATTTAAACAAAGCACTGGAGAGTTTGCGAATGCAATCTCGGAGTACTTCACCAGCACATGATGATGGGAGCAAACCTCAAGGTGGTAGCAATGACATGTTAAGATCAGATACAAATGCACCGCCAATATCGCCAGTTGTTCTGCATTCACAAGTAGGAAATCTATCAAGAAGCAATGGAATATTGCAACAAACGTATCAATTGCGGAGAGATGAGAAGGTTTCAACTCCATCTGCAAAACCTCGACCACAGACTAGCTCTACGTTCACATCAATAGTGCCGGAGTCATTGTCCAAAGATCCATCTCAATCTGCAAAATTCTCAAACACCTCGACTGATTTTCCAAATCCACTGTCGCCTTCAGAGAGGAGGGTTTATGCTCAAGGTGCAAGGGTTCCGTTAGTTCCGACAAGGCTTTCTCCACCATATACACCAAACTTTCCACCTATTTCAAAACATGGGTCAGGCCTTACATTTGGAGATACAAAGGTGACTGCAGCTCCAGCCAAGGAATCTATCATGAGTAGTACAGCGTCAAAGGACCCAATTCAAGTTCGTCAACTTGGGCAGACAAAAATCCCTCTGGTAACACCTTCGAGTAATATCCCTGTTATGTCTTCATCGTCTGCCTTCTCTTCATCCGCCTGGGGTCACAGTTTGGTAGACATTGGGTCGCCAAGGGGTGCGCTTTATGGTAATCCTGCTCATAGTGATGTGATCGCGAAGGTTGTAAACGCAAGGAAAAAGACCATGGAGAGTTTTGAGTCTGGGAGAGCAGAGATCCAGAACCCTTACACTGTAATGGGGTCTATACAACCAGAGCATCCAGGTTCTCATCCGCATGGCAGCACAAGCTGGTCAGCGAATGGAGTAATGTCAACTGAAAACTCTCCCAGACATTCTCAAAGCTCATCAGCACCAACATATGGCCTCTTCACCGGCTGGGGTAGTGGTCTATCTCGTTCCTCTTCTGTGGATTGGAGCACAGGTCCAATGCCAAATTTCGATTATCGAAACATTGATTGGAGTATGAATGTGTCACCTTCCCCGTTTGTGCATCATCATGCCTCAAGATCAGCGAATTCCTTTGCATCACAAGAGAGAGAGCAGTATTACTGGAGCACTAGTGGGGAAAGAGGGTTTCCGAGAGATTCTAGTACTAAGCAGGTGGGTGTTTGGAAGGTAGCTTCATCATCTGCCTTGCAGGAAAATGGATCTGGTAGCTCAGGTAATGGAAGTCATGAGTGGACGTCGCCTTTTGCTGGTACGGATCTGTTTAAGCTTCCCCAGGCAGTTCCTTCACCATCGTTATGAACAGGCCTCAGTGCTGCTCTACTTATTGTTACCATCCTAAGTGGAGCATTATGCATTGTACACCTTCCATAAATGCATCTGATGTTGCCGATGGGCTATATAGAATAAACATTTTGGTTTCTTGATTGGCTCCTTTGTTCACTTCTGTGAGTTGATCCGAGTTTGTCTGACTTTGTCTCCCTTTAGAGTGTATTACAATGGCCGGTGCTGCTATCTAAAGCAAACATAAGGTTGAATTGTGGCTTTTCTGGGAGATCCCAAAAAGATTCACCAAATTGCAGGGCATTTTGATTTGAGAAGTAATCATGGGAGCTGTTGAATGCTCAAAAGAGAGCAGCAGTTTTTGATATCCAAAAGATGTGGAAGCTCAAGTCCAAAAGCTCATTTTCTTTAGGTACTGTTTGCAGCACTGCCATTTGCATGCAATTCAATAGTTCCATCTACATCTGTGCTGCTACAAAATCTGAGGGCCTCTGTCGGTCTGTCTATCCTCCCTTCAAACACTCACTGCAAATAGAGCCTCAAGCATGTGAATGCATGCGGTAGGTAGAGAAAGTATGTCATGTTTGAGTGTTATGTCTGTATGTGTGAGATTGATTTGGGGATACCATATCTATGAGATATAAGACAGAATCAAAAAGTGTATGAAGGAGATATAAGTGTATGTGGAAGATATGCACAAAGAGAGAGAGACAGATAGATTTGATTATGGACTTTGAAGGTCAATCTCCTTCACCTCAACAGGTAATCTGCGAAACAGAGAGGGGGCAGTTATTGTTGGTTCACCTCAACAGGTAATCTGCGAAACATAGGAAATATCATGTTCCAAATAGATTAACCCAACGAGGTTGTTTTTTATTGTAAATGTTACAAATTCCTTGATCATTTTAAGCTGAGATATGAAGGATTTAGCAGATCAATGTCATATAGAATCAACACCAACGAAAGGCCGTCAAATTCCCATCAGAAACAGAGATCCTGTGTTACACCGCTGTATAGAAGAGACATGACAACATGTTGGTAGAAGCTATGGGAACACAAACACACCAAACTACCTTCAATGCTTTCTCTTTCATAGATTACAGCCAAATTTATGAATGGAGGCGTTTCCTGGCAGGCCATAACCTGACCTGCTTGAGAACCCTCTTCATGGGCTCTATATAGATGGAAAATTATTTGTTTGTTTCCAGGGTTTCCTTGAATGATAGATATATGTTAGCAACACTGTGTGGTAACCTTTAGTTGTCTCCACATCACGATCAAGCGGTGCAATTCCTCGATCTCTGTATTGTACACACTACAGTAACTGCCTGAAAACATCTGCATTCAGGTGGTGAACTATTTAACTGTGCCTAAGCAACATCAAGGTTCTATGGGCAAAGGCAGCAGTGCTCATTGTGGATGCAATATTCCCCACGTTCAGTGTTTGATGATACCACCCATTCTGATCATGCTACTTTCTGCTCTCAGGCCTAAAAAGAGCCATTTCTTGTGATTCCAGCCTTAGGATATAGGGCCAAGGCTACTCCCAAGTATTTATCAAGTTCCATAACACTGTAGACCGCACTGATTTCAATGGAAGCATGCACTTTTGAGGTTTGGGTTGATGAAGCATTGTGCTATTCTTTGTCAGATAGAGCTGATGACAATGTATGGGGAATTGGGAATCAACAAAGCTGAAGGATGGCCCTCTCTATCCAGCTACACAGTTCTGCTACGGATCAGGGAGCAATTGCGCACACAGCCCGTTCAGCAAGCCCTAAATCCTCGTGAATCTTGGAAGCACTAAACAAGGTCATCCATACTTCATCTTGTGCATGATGAGGCATCTTGTGCACGAACTTTTCAGCCTCTTCGGTGAGCCCTGCACGGCTCAAGAGATCAACCACACAGGCATAATGATCCGTGGAAGGAGGAATGTCATGCCTGGTGCCCATGGTGCTGAAATACCAGAAACCCTCTTCCAGTAACCCTGAATGAGTACAAGCAACGAGTATCCCCGCATATGTGGCTTTCGTGGGTTTCACGCCTTCTTCCAGCATTTGTTCAAAGAGCATAATGGCATCATTGCTACAGCCATGCCTGGCAAAGCCGAGAATCATCGTAGTCCAGGGTACCACTTCTTTGTTTAGCATCTTGATAAACACATGATGTGCATCAATGAGGCTACCTGATTTAGCATACATATCGATGAGGGCGCTCCCTATAAAGGATTTTGTTTCTAAGCCATGATGGGTTACATGTGCATGGATTGCTTCACCATGACGCATCGCTCCTAAGCCAGCACAAGCATTCAAAGTGCAAACAAATGTGTATGCACTTGGGGTCAAGCATGCCCTCTGCATAGCGCAGAATAGCTGCAACACGGTGTCACTGCACCCATTTTGAAAGAACCCCAATATCATGGAGTTCCAGGAAACAACATCATGCTCTGGCAACTTCTTAAATACATCGAATGCATCCTCAATGCTTCCACATTTTGCATACATATTGACAATGGCGCCGCATACATAAACATCCGGCCCGTGACCATTCATGATAGAAGATGTATGGATGTACTTTCCTTCATTCAAACACGATAGACGAGCACATGCATTGAGAAGTCCGGTGAAGGTAAGGGAGTCGGGTTCGATGCCTTCTGCGCACATAAGAGAAAACAGTCTTACGGCTTCTTCGTCGCATCCAGAGTCAGCATACCCCAAAATCATCGTTTTCCAAGACGCGGCATCTCGCTTTCGCTGATGATCGAATACAAGTCTCGCCTCTTCAATGGCGCCGCATTTTATGTACATGTCAAGAACGTTATTTAGCACGGCCGTGCTGGATTTGAACCCACTTTTCATGACAAAAGAGTGAACCTGCTTGCACTTAAACAAGTCTTTGAGCTTGATGCAAGTATTTATCATCATGGTGATGGAAACTATATCTGGCTTTACCATTTCACAGATCATTTTTTCCACCATTTTGAAGGCATCATCGCGGTGTCCATGTTGCAAGTAAGCGGATATCATCTCATTCCACGAGATCTCATCCCTCCTTTGCATGCGATCAAAGACTCGACGGGCCTCTCTCACGCTCCCACATTTGGCATACATTGCGATGACGACATTGTTCAAGAGTATATCTTTGGAAAAACTGCTCCTTTTAATGTCTTCATGGATTTGCTCGCCGAGCCTTAGAGCGCCCATGTTAGCACACACGCGGAGAACACACACAAACGCTACATTGTCTGGTTGAACATTTGAGTCCAGCATATCCTGGAAAAGCGTAAGAGCCTCTTCGTTCCATCCATGGCTAGAGTACCCCGAGAGGAGGGAGGTCCAAGACACAAGGTTCCGCTCCGTCATGCATGCAAATACACACTCAGCATCGATCAAATCGTGGCATTTGCAATACATCTTAACCATAGCATTTTGAACCAGAAGTTGTGACTCGTGCCCGTGTTCTAGGATGCACAAATGAACCTCCTTTCCATAGTCAAGCGCCACAAGGCCACCACATGCATTGAGTGCATGCACCGATCCTGCCGAATCGGCCCTCAAATTCTGACCCAGCATTTCTGCAAACAATCCAAGGGCATCTTCGTGATTGCCGTGATGCGTATACGCTCCCATAAGAACAGAGCCGGCGTCGACGGTCATGTGAGGCATGCTATGTAGACTGTATCGAGCTTCGGGGAAGCTACCACATTTGGCGTACATGGCGGTCAGGGTAAACCACACGTGATTGTTGGGCTTGAATCCAAGCTTTAGCATGTGGATGTGAACCTGTTTGCCTTCTGGGAGCGCCCTCATCGCACAACACGATTGCAGGAGGCGGATGTAGGCGTGCTCCGGATCTTCCCATGCCGGTGAGCATCGTAGAGCTCGGATGATGTGGGAGAGGCGACCTTCGGTGAACGGTCTCCGTCGTTTGCTGGGGCAAGGATGGCGAGGAGGAAGAGGAGGAGGAGAGCTCGAGGAGAGCTCGAGGAGACGCATACAAGAGGGTCGTTCACAGGGTCTCGGCTGCGCATGGAGATGGTGATGAAGTCTGAAGTCTTCTTCTTCTTCTTCTTCTTCGTCTTCGTCTTCGTCTTCAAGAGATGTTGGTGGGCATTTTTCAACTGCCAATTTTCTGATCTGTGTGATCTGTTTGTTCGGTTTCGGAATCTGCTGTTTGTCGACGATCGATGTTCTCCGTTTATAGTGCGTTTCGATCGACTATGACCCAATCGATGTTTGCTTGAGATCGTGAATCGGACTTTCTGTTGTCTTGTCATCGATCGATGGTGTCGAACCCAAGCAAGAGATTAAATGATTGAAGGAAGATATAAGAGAAGAGAACGAAGAGCGGAGAGTGGACTGATAAAAGAAGAGTGGGTTTATTTGAATAAAATGAGTACAGGGAGTAGTTGGATACAGGAAAGGCTCGAAGTTGAAGACTAGTGTTGATTCAAACCGATTTGATGTGATATATATGTATCTATTTATAGGTTTCTATATATTAGCCTAGAGATTTTTAGAATGTTTTAGAATGTTCTAGACCTAGAATATTTTAGGATACTCTACAAGATTCTAAAATGTTCTAGACCTAGAATATTTTAGGATACTCTACAAGATTCTAAAATGTTCTAGAAAGTTCTAGAGTTTTTTTTAAATAAAATAATCACTATATTATAAAAAGTAACCTTTAATTATTTTAAATTATGATAAGATACTTCAATGGTTAGGCTTCACATTATGTAATACGAGATCTTAGGTTCAAGTTTAGATGAAGTATAGTGTTCATATATTCTTGAGAAATGGTCGTCGTTTTACAGTGCGTTCGATCGACTACGACACATATATGAACTCTGGAATCGAAGTTTGCTGGAAATCGGACCTCCTATTGTGTCTGTCATTCGTCGATGTTCTTCCATTGCAGTGCGCTTCGATCGACTTACAACACGTATGAACTCTGGAATCGAAGTTGGCTGGTGGTAGGGAATCCAGCTCGTTGTATCGTTACATCGAGCTACGATAGTTCGATTATGTTTCCCCAACTTGCAAAACGTCTTCCACGGTACTGAGTGGATTGTAAAAAAGGTCTTCATCATGAGAATGATTTGCACAACTGAGTGGCATGGTATACCAAAACCTTTATGATTATACTGTGGTGTTTGAGGCGTAGTCAGCGAGAAGAAAACGCAGAGCACATACAAAGCATTATATTGTAGAATACTAGGGTCTGTTGCCAAAGGTTTAGGGTTGTATTAGGGTTTAGGGTTTAACGATCCTTGCTAATCCAAACCCTTCATCATCACATACAAACCTTCAAGATAGAGATCGATAAATAGCGAAGCTCAACGTGTAGGAAATTCATAACACATACAAACCATTTTATTACTATAGAATACTAGGGTCAATTGATTGATTGCCAAGGCTAAACTGCTTCCAAGTTTAGGGTTTCATTAGGGTTTAGGGTCTACAATCCTTGCTAATCCAAACCCTTCATCATCACATCGAGATCATAAAGATGCAACTCGATAAATACCGAAGCTCAGCGTGCAGAAAACGCATAACACATACATACATACAAACCATTCTACTTATTGTAAGATTCTAGGGCCAATTTGATTTATTGCCAAAGTCGAAGCCGCTTCAAGGTTTTAGGGTTTTATTAGGGTTCAGGGTTTAACGATCCCTGCTTAATCCAAACCCTTCATCATCGCATACACGCCATAAAGATATGGATCGATATGATACCGAAGCTCAGCGAGCAGAAAACGCGGGAGCGAATACAGACCATTCGACCGTAGAATAATGCTAGGGCCCATAGATTTGTTGCCAAGGCGAAGTTGCTTCAAGGTTTTAGGGTTTTGTCCGGGTTCAGGGTTTAACGATCCCTGCTTAATCCAAGCCCTTCATCATCGTATTGAGCAAGAAGATTAAGAGTTAATCACAAGAAGATTAAGAGTTAATCACAAGAAGATTAAGAGTTAATCCCAAGAAGATTGAGAGTTAATCCCAAGAAGATTCAGAGTTAATCACAAGAAGATTAAGAGTTAATCACGGTTTAAGCTTCTTCTCCAGTGGGGGAAAAAACCCTAAACTCTCTTCTGCCTCTGTGTTTTTCGTCTGCAGATCGAAGCTCTTCGGCGATGGCGATGGCGATGGCGAGCCGACGAGGGTTTGGCAGGCTCAGATCCGTTCTGCGTCCATCTCCCTTCCATCCTGCAGAGACCCCGGACGATCGTGTCCTTCTCTCCCATCATCGTCTTCATCATCATCATCATCATCATCACCTGCAGCAGATACAGTTTGCGCCAAAGACAGCGGCAACAGGAAGCGAAGATCGTTGCCATCATCGTCGCAATCTGCATCTGCAGCCTTCGAGGTCATTCGCCTCTGCTTCTACTCCTGCATCCGCGCAGAAGGCAACAACCAGCGCAGCCGGGAGCGAGGCGCCGGCCAAGAAGCAGCGGCGGAGCAAGAAGAAGAACTTCATCGAGGTCGCGCAGTTCCTCCCTAACTGGGGCATCGGTGCCAAGTTCACAAAATCGCACTGGCCCGACGGCAACTTCTACCGGGTCACAAACGTGAAGCTCTACAAGAGCGGCCGCCATGGTGCCGCCTGGGGAGTTTTCCACCAGTCCGAGGCTCCCAAAACGGACGAAGTTCAGAAGATCGGAGGCGTCAACAAACGCTGCTGGCGTTATGTCCCTGAAAGAGGAGCAGATGCAGGTGCTGAGACGGCATGGAAACGGATTGTTTCCTTCAGACCTCCTGTTTCTTCTTCTTCTACCGCTGCTTCCGAGTCTGCTTCCGTGCTCGATGCTCCTGAAGCTTCGTCAAGCTAAACAAATGTGTCGCTTTTCTCCCTACAGGTTGCTCCGCGTCTTTGAGTTTCAAATTTCTTCTACGGTTTATCTAACATTCCTAGAGAAATCAGAAATGCCCGACACATGTACTCTCAATCGAGACGAGACATCCTTCAACCTCAGATTGTGGTACAAGAAATCTTTAGGGTTACTGCATCTGATCGTGTATCAGATTGTCCTACTTAAGGAGTTCTTGATTTTTCTCTAAAAGTGTCGTCTTGGTTGACATCAGTACTGTATCGAATATTTTTGGTCTGCAGAATGGATTCCATGCTAATGTAGAAGAGATTTATCTTCAGCTGTAATAATGGATGTAGATTTGAAGCACTGGTGTTTTTTCCTGATGCTAAGATTTTACGATTTCCTTGAATCTATATTCTCGAATCAGCTGAATTCGACAGATCATCTCTGATTACAAGTACAAGCAGACAAGATCCTCTTTTAGATTGGCCTGTTTTGATATCACTAGTATCCACAATTTTCCAGATATCTTTGATTTATCTTAATCTGAAAACTCGATACTCAATGTTCAATGCCGTTTTCTTAAGAGCTTTTCCCGTGAGATAACTCAAAATGATTACTGTTATTGGCAGGTTTGTCATGCTAGAAAATGATGGGTCGTCTGGACAGAAGCTAGAACCGTGAGCTTGGTTCATGCATGATCATCTTTCTGTGATTATCCATCTGATTTTATAGGGGGAAGGAATGAGTCTTTTCTTTGTATCGTAGAGGAAATAAACACTCAGTTTCCTACCGATTCACTTTCTTTTACAAGGTTTTGCCATCTATTTAAAAACCTAGATTGCTTAATCATTCTGCAATCTCAGTTCTCACTGTTCTATTTTCATCTAACCGAGAAGTTTAGGGTTTAGGGTAGCTGTAATCTGCAAGTTAGTTTGGTAGAGAATTGGCACAAATGCCTATTCGTTGCAATGCAGTTTTGAATAGGTAATCTAGTCATAGATATAACTCGGGGAATGTTTAGGTTGGAGGTGTAAACCAAACTGATCAGTGCTTATTTCAGATTGACATTTCCCTCTTTACATCTTTGAGATGTTATTTACATCTTTGGGCTGAACATCATTGGATATATTATATTTTGTGGATGATTCATGGGGCCTAGAATTCGACTTCCGATCCCTATATCACAGTTACACATCAGTTATGATGAATAGATGTTTGATTTGAGTGCCTGGAATAATATGGCGGGACAAGGGAAGTCGCACTATTATTTTTAAGCACGATATTTAGTCGATTCTCACCAGAATATGTACAAAGCGGTGCCTAGATTCATTGGGCCGAAAGTGTCGAAAGCAGCGAAGATTTGCAACGGTTTTATTTCTTGTTTTTGTTTTTTTTTTCTCTTTCTTTGTCTATATGGTCCAATGATCATCAGAATGAATATATGCAACGCACAAGCAGAAGAAAGTTATCGATCTGAATCGGTTTTACAAGATGTTATACACTGCATTTGTCTTTGGTAAGGCTCCCCCAACTCGATGCTTGAAAGCCGACAACTACTTCTTCCTGATTCTGTTAGTGTCTTTGGAGCAGGGAGTTTGTATCTGAGCGCATATGAGAGCAAAACAAAAAACCCTGGCAAATCAAACACAGCATGCATGCTTTACAACAAAAATAGTTTGATAAGATCAGACGGTTTGCAGGAACGGAATGATCTACATCAGAACCTGGCTTAGTACAAATCGAAGGGCTTGCCAAGCTCGACAAGACCGCAATCGGACGGCCTAGATGAAATCACCGATCCGGATGGCCAGGCAATCGGACGGCTTGGATTTTGAACCCGAAGGCCCGAGACTCAAAACACGAAAGGCGCGATCGGACGGCCTAGATGGAAGCATCGATTGGATGGCTAGGCGATCGGACGGCTTGGATCGAAGGAAAAGGTGTGGGATTGAAAAAAAAAACACGGAGCTTGTGATCGAACGGCCCAGATGAAATCATCCGATCGGATGGCCAGGCAATCGGACGGCTTGGATCGAAGGAAGGAAGGTATGGGATTAAAAAAACACGAAAGTCGGTGATCGAACGGCCCAGATGGAATCATCGGACCATCCGGATGGCCGCGGCGAACGGACGGCTTGGATTTGAACCGGAAGGCATGATCGAACGGCCGAGGTGAAATCATTGATCATCCGGATGGCCGGGCACAATCAGACGGCCAAGGTGAAATCATCGATCATCCGGATGGCCGGGCGCAATCGGACGGCTTGGATTGAACCGGGAGGCGCGATCGAACGGCCTAGATGAAATCATCGATCATCCGGATGTCCGGGCGCGATCGGACGGTTCGGATTGAACCGGTAGGCGCGATCGAACGGCCTAGATGAAATCATCGATCATCCGGATGGCCGGGCGCAATTGGACGCCTTGGATTGAACCGGGAGGCGCGATCGAACGGCCTAGATGAAATCATTGATCATCCGGATGCCCGGGCGC
>JBBBWG010002626.1:19189-32821 GCA_037176905.1 Azolla pinnata
CTACAATTGAGGACCTTTCCTTTCCATTAAATGAGAGAATACTTCCAACTTGTGTCTGCTTACGCTTGCCAATTTGTGTCTGTTTGAACATAAAAACAGCAAAGATCAACCACAAAAAAGATCCCAAACACATACAAGCAATAAAATGTCTCTGAAATTGCGCTCAACGATGTCAAGAAGTTACACATATCAAGGTAAGCAGTTGAATCAGTGAACAATTTGTATGTACATACAAGCATTTCAACGCCCACTTCTGTAAATTCAATCAACAATCACAGCCTCCATCATTAGAGCAGAAAAGGGTTAACCGAGGGAATATCAAATCCTCAGCACTTCACAAAGATTGTTTCGAGTATACTGACTACTTGAAGCCAATTTGACCTATCAGAATAATGTCAGACCCCTTCAAATATAGGGCGCTTTAAATCATAATGGCGCATAATACGGATTAAAAGCTTTTGCAGTCCATCAATTTTGATAGCTGGCATTAGTTATCTAACTGCCAATTTATTGAGGAAAGATATTCTCAATGACAGCAGAAATTGAGCTATTGCATTGCAGAACATCAGTTTCAACCCATTGCTGCAAGCCTCCCAGTTCCCATGAATACTTTGAGCTGCATCATTTCCTTTGAATTGCCGTAGGAATGACCTATATATCATCTTTTACACTTTGACTTGGGAATCATGTTTTACACTAAGGTTTACCTTGTAGAACGTCGTTGAAGCTGCAGAATTAATACAAATGAGCTGCATCATTTACATTTCATTAGCTCAATTTGAACTAACTTGTTAGCTTTGGAGATCTGATTCTAAAAGCCTCCCACCCGATCTCTATCAGCTCTTTTATGTTCCATGGCTTGTGACCAAGAATATCTGTTCAGCATCACAAGAAACCGTGACATTTGTTATGCAGATTGACTAGCTTTGTTTGCCTTTCCTTTCAACAGTAACTAGCTACTCCATTGAGCATATCCATCCAAAGTGTCGTGGCAATGAGCATTCTTCCACATATCCATTCTCTCAACTTAGACTCAAACGCAACAAAAAGTCTGGTACATATCTTTGCATCAGTATCCCACAATATGGACAAGTTGCTTCTGCATCTATAGTCACTATATCATGAGATCCTTGCAGTAACACCTCCACAGAAGACTTGGAAGGCAGGTTAAGAAAGGCTCGAGGAGTTGGTTTGGAGGCCCAACGCCCACAGCAATTACAGAACCAACAAAAGCTTGCAGGGCAAATCTTGAATGTCACTGAACATCTTGGAAGCTTGTGAGGCTGATCACCCTGACATTCTCCAGATTCTGACGAGAGAAATGTGATTTCAGACTTACAAACATAGCACCGTTCACTAGAAATATGCCCACTATCGTTCCTGTAATAAATATGAAAAAGTAAGTGCACTTATTGATAAGAGAAGAAAAGCCAATAATTTGATCATTTCGTCACTCACAAATATTGTGTAAGCTTCTGGGTTATGCTCTGTACTTGAAATAACTTTCTCGCCCATCTCCACATGCACATGAACCCAGCAGAATCATCATCAGGCATGCCACTATGTTGAATTTTTGTGTGTTCTTTCAACCTCAGCAGCTTAGACGTCAACGCAAAGTAGACGAGCCGTTCTTTGAGTTCATGCTCCACCTCTTGAAAATATTCTCTGCAAGCTTTCTTATGAAATTCTGAATCAGCTTCAGAAGACTGGCCAGCAATTTTCTGAGGAACTGACTTTGGAGCTCCATCATGCACAGTCTCTGCTATATATAGGCGTTTGAATAGTACATATACAATGTGCAGGCATCGACAACTGACTTTTGAAAGGGCCAGCTTAAAGTTAGTTGAAACCTCAAGAAATCCATTCCCTTGAGAGCTATCCTCAATTAGTCCCAGACTAAAAAGCCACTTGGAAACAACTAGATTCATAAATGATGTGCCAACCACAGATGAAATCTGAATCAAACTTGTAATTATATCCCAAAGGACCAACTTGCAACCTGGATTCTCAAAATAATGGAAAGCGGCTAAAATATTCGTTTCCCAACAAGTTGTATTGAGCTTGCTGCTTTCTAAGTTTGCTGAAATGAGTGGGTTCAAGACTTGACCACCGACCCAAAAAACCTGTGCCACTGCTTTCATGGCCCTGTAATTACCACACCATATATAATATGATAAGCATCTCAATCAGAACTTTTCTTACAAAAACAGAAATCAAGGAATAACTTCAGAAAAACGAGATTATTTGATTTTCTATGCGTGTAGCTAATTAAGGATAGAATAAGGGATATAATGTAAAAAAGTATGCGTTATCTCAATGCAAACAAAGGTCTGGATAACCTTGATTGATACATTTGATCCAGTAATTCGCTCGAAACGCCTCTTACCTGGCAAGTAGATAGATGAAGTGGCGTTTAAATGAAGATTAACTCAGCATATCAATTTCATGGAAACATATCTTCACTTACTGTAGTCAAACAAAGGTTTCCCTTTGACATGTCCAGTCCAAAATAACCATCCAGCACAGAATTTGGAAGCTGCACAACAAATTCAGTGAGATGAAGTAGCAAGATGAAGGAAAAGGCAGTTTAAATGCACTTACTGCAAGAGAATCATCGAGTAACTCTGGATCAGCAGTAAAATCTTCTGGGAAGGGTAGAGAAATGAGGTCTTTTCCAGTGAATTTCCATACCTGTAGGCTGTTATCCTTTACCAATAACAGTAGCAAGATAATTCAGTTTTAAGAATAAATAAAAAATTTAAGATGCAAACTTTTTTTGGGCAACATTTTACCTGGCTACAGCTATATAAACAAGTGCCTTGAAATGCCCATGCCAATCCAGTTACCTGTTAAATTGAGATGTAAATGAACCAAAATATATTAATGTGATTCCATCATACACTGTAAAATTTACCATGAATGTTAGTGCGAACATTATTCTTTTAGGAAAAGTGCAAGCACACTTACTAGTTGTGAATGTGCATTACGTTGGCAAGCTTCATTAAATGCCCCCCGTCTCCTTTGGATTTCAAATGCAGAAACACAACCAGATGCTTTACCAACAGCTATTTGCAAATTGTTGGATGTCAAGTCTGGCAATACTAATGCAACAGCTGTTACAGGTACTGAATCCTCTAGAATCACCTGCCGAAAATGAAATGTACAATTGTTGGATTCATCAAACTCAAATATAAGCAAAACGGAAATTTGTATCAATAAAGTAACTGGATACTAACCTTTTGTGTCAGTATAAGTGGTACTTCGTTTGGCTTTACATCACCAAAAGCATGACAATTTCCACTCCAAAGCTTTACACTTTAAAATGCCAAAATTGAAAATTTCAATGAAAAAAATAATAAAGAAGAAACTTCAAAACTTCAGGTGATTTGCAAAACATTCCGTTTTCTTATATTTTATTGTACAATAAGAGGATATTTTAAAACTGCTTGGAAGTAGCGTTGCCATAGAAAGATGCACAATCTAACAAATGGATATCACATTAGATTCTGATTCCTACAAATATATAATACTATACCAAAAAGTGAGTCTATTTATATACATGGGCATTCGCAAGATGAGGCTGAAATAAGAATTCATGGGAATATTAAATAAACAAATGCCTTTTTCTGAAAATCTATCTTCTGTACAGAAAACTGTCTAGTATTGAATTGACAATCAGTATTAATCCCAACCATACCTGCCATCACAACTTCCTGTTGCCAAGAGTATCTCTTCATCACCAGACAAAGGACTATGGTCATTTCTTTCAGATTTGAAACCTTTGGCCCACGAAAGAGCAGAAACCCATGATCCATGAGCCTCAAATACACCAATCATGCAAACTTTGAGAGCTGGCGTCACTTTCTCGAGAGTATACTGTCTGGGCATAGTAATCCGTATCAGAGAAATCTCACCTGACTTGGACCCCAAGGCTATTAACATCACATTCTCAGGTAAACATCCTGGAAGATCACCTTTGCTCTTCTTTATGTTGAATGTTGGTGAGCATGCAACTACAACGAAGCTCAATTTATTGTTATATTTTTTATACAAAGATGGGGAGATACTAGAGACCACATTGTCATCTCTATCGGTTTTGCACAGCTTTACATTAGAATCTCGAAGTTTATTCTGCTGCAAGGAAGTAGAAAGTTTGGTTTCAGCTAAGCATAAAACCCGACTGTCAGGATGTGCTGCTGCCATTGTATGTGTATCTGAAGTACTGCTTAAAGCAGTTTCTTGTAAAGGCACCTACACAATGTAAAAGATAAGAAGATACAGCTTAACGTTCTGCTTTAATCAATATATGTTAATCATGTCATACCATAGCAAGAGCGTTTAAAACTCCAGAGGGATGGCTTGACTCAATATCCGAGTTGAAACCTTTCCTAACATTAAAGCTGCCATTCAGTTCAACTATTGGAATGCCAGAATCTGACATTGGTATTGGACCTGAAGCTCTAAAATCTGCCTTTAGCTTTGGGCCTGGAATTCCAAAATATACCTTTAGTTTGGGACTTGTAAACTAGAAAAAAACTTAAAAAATCTGCAGCTATCACTATCATCAGATTTTCATAGAAAAGTTATCAATCAAGAACTCCAATCATAAGAATTCTTTTAACTCTTTTCTACAGTAAAAAGTTCCATGTATAATAAAACAAGTTATACAGCATATTTAGTATGGCTAGAGATTAAATGCAACAGCATTCATAGTTCAGACTAGATTTTCATGCAAACAAAAAGAATGGCATCTTTTAGTTAACCTTGTGTAAATAAGCAGTAGTTTCCATGCAACTGAAATGCTTACTCAGACCATAATAATTACTTTTCCATATTATTCAGCCTTTCAAACATAATCAGATACGTTCACAATATGTAGTTTGAAAATACTATCAATTAATGAAACAAAATTAGAAGTTTAACTCTTAAGAAAAGGCTACTACTTACTTGCCAGAGAATTAAGATCATCACCTACTGAATTATATCCACCTGTGGGCCTACAAAGTTAACAGACATACTTAGGTTTCATAAAATATTGAATAGTGTCTCACTACATATATAATACAAAACAATAGCAGCATAACAAATGTTTTTGTCAAATAATATGACAGGTTGAAGGAAAATAGCAAAGATTTGAACAAATAATAAAGATTAGCAAAAAAAGGGCTTGCTGACTCCTATTTATAGTTCAGTTCTAGCTCAGATTTAGAATCATTTCTGATTTCCTTTGCTTCTCTTAGGCTACGAATGATTTGAACAGTCCCAATGGTGATTCAGATATCAATGTGAGAAATCTGGGAATGATGCCCATGTGGATGTTCTCACATTACTACATCTTCATTAATCTTGTTCACCACCTGTGACTAGGGTTGTTCACTTTTAGTACATATTGCTCAGGTTTCACAAGCATTGAAGATGAATCACATAATACCATGATCATAAGCATAAGCTTTTTCATCTTTTCCAACTCTTTTCTGATACCCTGGATGAATGGAGTCTCAACAACAATATTTGTAGATAGAACAGCCAACTGCATTGTATCCTTCAGATATCCAACTCAAATGGTCCTTCTGTGCTCAAGAAACCATAGCTGCTATCACCCAAAAGTAATTCAATATCTATGTTCGAGAACTTTGAATGTGTCCATGCCAAGATTGATTCTTTACTTTTGTTGCTCTATTTATGAGACAATACTGTAATCTTGCACTAGACCAAAGTTTGGCCTCTACATAGAATAATATTTCTTTCTTTCTTTATTTTGGATTTTTGCTCTTTAAGACGAGAAAATACTGTATGACCTAATCTTTTGTTTGATCTAATAAGTCATGTTTGGCCTTTAAAGGACATTAACATAGATTTCTGTCTTTCTTTGATCACAATCTAGTCAAATACTAGTTGAGATACATTCTATTTCATGTAATACTCTGACATTCATACAAACGTATCTTAAGGTTTCGTGCATCACTCAAACCTTGAGACATTATTATAGCATCTCGTTTGAAGACGCAATATACATTTTCTACCCTAATTGCTCATGGATCAAGAATACAAACATCACACACAAGGGTTCACTACTTAGAGAAGATATATATGCACTGATGGGTGGCATGATTCGACCACATTGATCCTTATCAAAGAAAATCCAGGATGAGAAGAACTGTTAAAGAAAAGACTAGGAAATCGTAAACAATCTTAATGCCAAGGCACACTTCATAGTGGCAAGATCATCTTAGTTAAGTGATGACACCTTTTAACATACGTATTCACCTTGATTCCCATCTATTGTCTCACCAGGTGACTAACAGGATTATATGCATCTAATTGCATGCATTACGTCTAATAAACGACTCGTATGTTCTACCACTTGTGTCCCGTGAGTCACTAGGTAGGTAGGTGACCACAGGATTTAACTGGCCAATGGTCCTTTCTTTTCAGTATGCTTGTTAGACTCCCATCAAGCTCTGGTTAGAGGGGTAGGGAACTTGCAAGAAATTTTGCTACCTTTCACTCTGTATCAAATGAAAATTTTGTACCTCTAATATACAGAAGTACTAAAATAAAGAAGAAAATTTGCTTGATATTGATATATTCACTTCTTGACAAACTATTACCAACTTTTGGTTTCGTCTCCATCCTTGGACACACATTGCCTTTTCATAACCTTAGATCCATGTACACTTTGCCCATCATCCTGCATGGTCACAACAATACAATTAAACGGCTTTATATGTTAAAAGAATAGCTTCAAAAACATATGATATATACAAGGAGATGTCAAAGACAAACCTTAATTCCTCCATCAAAAAAGTGACAATACACTATCTGTGACAAGTCCAATACCTACAAAACAAAACATCAGTTTGTGTTTTGAATAATATATAAATTGCCCATAACGTCATTCCCAGTTTAAATAAATTTATCTGCTCCTGTGTAGGTACAAACAAGAGTTATAGTATACATTATTCATTTTCAAAAATTTGTACGAATTTCAGCAATTTCCTTTAACAAGCGACTTCAACATCAATACGGTACAATACAATACAACATGAATTGAAGCATTGAAAGTTGTGGCATACTTCAACCCATTCACACTGAAATTCGGTATGGGGAGCACGATAAAGCTTGACGTGGAAGTCTTTCGTGCAGACTGCTAGCACACAACTACCACAGATAAAAACAAAATTTAATATGCTGTTCAAAAACGCTAATAGAATATAGAAGAGAGGCCAAACACTACACGCCTTCAGCATTGTTCTATCAAGAGTACATATATAAATTATTTCATATCTTAATAGAAAAATACATACCCTCCAGATGGCGAAAATCCTTGGGGCGACCAATCCATACTACGAACCATAGGTTTTGTATCTCTTGACAAACAAAATGGAAGAAGGCAAGGTGCCTGTAAATCTATTTATATTTTTTGTTAAATTAGACTTTCAGATAAGTTGAAACAATGACACTGCAACTTTAATCTATAATATGAAAAACCATGTATAAAAAAATTTTAATTTATCCCTAAAACTTCATGTGAAAGAATGCATATTCATAGAAAATGTGACACTAATATTAGCAATAACACAAACATGTATAAGAAAGTTAAAGGGCAAGATAAAAAACGAGCCCAGTACCTAATCTCACAACCATAACCAAAGCATATTCCAAACTTGGGCTCAGATATTTGGTTAGTTCCTGCCACTTCCATAGCCTAACCTCACCATTATGTACTCAAAGAACATAAGTAAAGAACACGTGCAGATATATTAAGAAAGATGAAACAGTTTCTGTTTGACCTTTGTTAGTTTCTGCCACTTCCACAACCTAACCTCAGCATTATGTTCTCCTCAGAGAACGCAAGTGCAGAACACGAGTGGATACATTAGGAAAGATGAAATTTTTTCAGTTTAATCTTGCAGAGGAAAACTTTTCCAGATCTACTGTGTTGATTGCATCTAAGTCACATAGTAATAGAGAGTTGTTGAGTAAGTAAATCAGTAAGATTGGGCATGGAAGCATTTCATGTGGTACAATACATGTGCTTGAAATCCTATCAAGAACACAGCACTAGGTTATGTTGGACTGATCAAGAGTGTCACTGACAAGGACGATAGCATCCATTAAATATGTTCCCACAACAGCAGCATTTCACGGTTTGAAATAACTACTAAGTGTGGATGGACAACCATTAAACACTTTCACGAGTGAGCGAGGGACATAATGGAACCTAGAAGCCACTTTAAAAATGTCTTAAAACTCCTTAGGCCTTCTTAAGAAATAAGCCCAACATTGTGAAAAGGTATAGAAGGTAAACTTTTGTCATATTCCTTATTCTCACTGTAATTGACTGTATATCGACTACTGTAAGCTACAGCATTAGTAACTAAATTTTTCAATTCTTTTTGCCCTGTTAACGTTAAGTCTTACGTGCTTAAGACAAAACTTATAATCAATTAGAGCTAATCATTAGCTGTAGCTTCACGATTAAAGAAAGAGTTGAAATTAGTTGGGAACTGACGAGTGAGAGATAGCTAGAGCTAGTGTAGTCAGCTCAGCAGTTATTGAAACACAGTGGTGCCTAGCTCACCAAAATAAGGATATGACTTGCCTGACTACAGTTGAGCAAGCAACAATACCAAAACATGCCATGCCTCCATCAAATTTTGGTACCGTTTCCAAGTGGAATTATATGATCTTCTCATCATGGAGATATTTCCGTCTTGGAGTGATCCATGTTACAGATATTTCAGAGGAAAAATCTTCCATCAATCTAAGTGCTGGATCTTGGGTTATTACATTCCTACAATATTCCAGAGCTAATGTGCAGTTATATCTAGGAAAAGTACCAAGATACCCTTTGGACATCACCTATTTACCAAAATCACCTACAAATACATCCTAGAACACCTAAAAATAATGAGCACATTCTATAATTTAAAACAACCATTGAAAATGATGTTTCATGTATTCTACATATTTGAACCTGGTATACATATAACAGGTATTGTACATGCATTTTACAGGTCGTTCATATAGAAAACATCAATGAGATGAACGCTTTTTGACCTACAGCTATCCTCTATGGTAAAAGGATTTCTCTGTGATACTTGTATGTGTTGGAACACCACGCCAGCTGGTTGTGTGATAAAAATATAGGAAATTTTCGAAGTGTTTTGTGTCTTTTATCTTCAGAATATATATTTCAAGTACTTTTCAAAAATAGGTAACTGAAATACTTTAAAATATATAGCATACAAGTTGCATGCATAACAACCATGATGCACTTACTAAAGTTCCAAAACTATAATTTATCTTGCACATACACATCACTGCACATAATTATAAATGCGTACTTGAAATTATATAAGCTTCAATACATCCAGTTATACTAACCTATAGGTTTGACCCTCCCAATGGTAAAGGGCTGCTCCGAGGATGCACTAACAGATCCACGAGGACCCTCAATAAAAGCTGGATTCTGTACAAAGTATACATTGCATTAAAACAAACTACAATTGAGCTTTGTGAGAGACCTATGTCATGCAGCCAGGAACAGGATGAATGCACAAAATAAGCAACCAAATTTAAAGATTTATGTAGTTAGGGACTGGTAGAAGCAAGGTTGTCATAAGGTGTGTGCACAGTGTCTTTGTGGTATTTCATACGACACATTAACTAGAAGAAAAAATTTCAATCATTATATTATGCATCAGAATATCCTGAAAGTTAGATTAATAGATTAGAAAAATTATTACAATAACTTAGAAAATTGGGACATGGAAATGAAAAGGAAAATAAAATGTCGGGGAAGTGAAGTGTTGAGAGATTTGAAGCAAGAACAAGCCTTGAGGAGAAGAATGTGAAGCATACAAAGCTGTACAGTCAAGTGTGGAGAAAAATATTTCAGTTAGAGAAAAGATAAAGCCGCTGTCAAATTTTGCAGAAAAAAAATTGACTGAATAATAATCTATCAAAAAAATGAGACGCAGTCATCCATCTATAGATTATTTTGTAATGATTGCTAATTCAGCTTATTCTAATTTTCTCACGGATTATTATCCCTTTCTTTGAAGCGAATAATTCTGTATTAGTTATATAAATTTATAAACTGTAACATGCTCTATAAAGTTAGGTTTCTAGTCTTTCCCACGTTATTATTTCGTTAAAATACTCTGGAGAAATTTAACCATGAACAGCAGTTCATTTGCACTCAACTTGTTTTCTTATAAGATGAGATTTTTGTACTGATTTGTATTGCCTCACTAATTTCAACACTACACCAAGACTGACATGCCATACTGGATCCGCCCATGTTGAATATCTTTCCAAGACAAACGTTTCAGATTCTATGAGTTGCCAACCAAAAAAATGTAAAACTAGACTTGAGCACGAGTAGGTTGCCTCATATTTTAATCCAAATTGACTCAATGCATCACATTGAATAGCTTTTGCAAAAAAGAAAAGATGTAGAGAGGAACACATTGGTAAAGATAGCAAATTCAAAAATTAGACAGGAGCACTGCACATTAGGAGAGAATAAAAAAGCAGAACTTTGAAGCTTCAAAAAGAAAATCATAAAGGCTGCAGGATTTATGACATGTAACATATAGTCACAAACGTGACCTACAAAGGATATCATGATAACCTGAAGAACTTCAAATGGAGCAAACAAATAATTACTCGAAGGTCTTGAACATAGAACGTTCTTCCTCCATGTGAGAATTCACCAATATGATCCTAGGTGGAGGTATAGTGAACATACGAGTGCCAAAGTTCCCTATTTACATAGCATTAGAATGACTATATTATAGCCAAAAGCTCGACCTGTAGCAAGGTCACAAAACCTTCGAAATTCGGGCCTTTGGGTAATTTGGCCACAAGTGTGACATATCAATCGCACAGAGAGCACATATGATGCTAGTGGATATTCTAACAACAAAAAAACCTTGCATTTGAGGATGCATTCCAGCTCAAAAGTACCCTCTAGGATACTAGATTGGCGTTTAAATACTTGAATTGGACCTTAAACGGATTGAAATCGACCACCAAACCTCTGAATTGACAATGTAGCATCTCCAGAACACAGAATATCAACGAGAATGACTGAGTTGACGCCAATCAGACCCTGATTAAGAAGAGGCGGCGGAGGAGCAAGTACACGCGGACCTACAGAAAGAAGCAAAATGGGGGGATTTACCAGGATAGTGATGAGCTGGGAGGTAGCCACGGCGATGAGGTTGTCCTCGGACCATCTGATAGCATTAGGGTAAGACGCGGCACCGACGAGGTGAGCAGAGAAGGCAGCGACGGGACCGGCGTCCTCATCATCATCATCATTATCATCATCATTTGCTTCTTCTTCTTCTTCTTCTTCTTCTTCCCCGATGGTACCATCTTCCGGTGCAGGGACGCGGCCTCCGTATGGCGGCTCCTCTTCTTCTTCCTCCTCCTCCTCCTCCTCCTCCTCCTCGTCTTCATCTGCGCCGCCGTTGGCTGCTGCGTCGGCACAGAAGCTTCCATGGCCACGGCGCCTGCTCCTCCTCCTGCTGCTGCCGCCGCCTTCCGAAATTCTGCGCTTTCGCGCCATGGAAGCTTCTGTGTCTGTGTCTGGAGCCCGTCGACAGGTCGCAGGTTCGATTCCTGAGGACACCAATTTTAGGCTTTAGGGTTAAATAGAAATCTTCTAAAAAAGACCTCTTCATCCATCATACATAATAATAATATCTTTTGAGCTTTTTCCCCCATCTTATATTTTGCCTCAAAACAGTGATATATGCACTCAATTTCCTTTTCCATTTCTTTCTTTCTTAGAACTGGTGGAGCCCTCGCGTCGATGATCGACCGATACATCGACATCGCAGATCGCTGCGTAGCACGTGTGCATCTCGAAGTCGTTGCAGCTCGATCGCGTCGCGAAATCCGGGGAACCACCATCTTCCGGCGCCGGCGCCTGCAATCGGGTCGATCCGGCTCTCTCGCTCTGCGGGGCGATTTGCCTTTCGATGCGTCTCCGTCAGCCCCTGCAAACTGGCCTCCGAGAATGCGTTTCGAGCATCGCGCCCTTCTTTTGTTTTGTGCGGGAGCATCGCATCGTGCTGTAAGGCTTAAATAAACTATAATTATGAGCTCGATAATCTTGAGAGCTGTATTGGATGAGATGGCGTTCCTTGATTCTCGAAATGATCAGGGATCCACAACATCTTAGAACCCAAATTCACCTCTTTTCTCCGGTCCCCACATCGACTTCTTCCGCGTGCCGAAAACACATCTTCGTGCAATCCATATTGTCATGATGCTTCCGGGACTTCAATGTAAAACGGTTTTGTGATTCGATATGTTTTTAAGGCACCATGGTTTTGGATAAACTAATCACAGTTAACATGGTGGTCTAATCAAAAGCCATGGATTCCAACTCGTCCTTTGATAACTTACTTCGACATCAACCCATCGTTACATATTCAACTAGTTATCCTTCGATTAGTCAGTCATAAAACAAAGATTCATTATTTGAGTACAATAGGTCTTCTTCTAGTGTTTCAAGTCTTAATCGAGTTCCATTTGCAAATTATCTCTTCATAACCCTAGTGGTTCCACCCACATGTGCATAGATCTAGATGTGGTTGTAACAACGTTTGGTGAACCCAAGGTAAACGAATGGCAAGGAGATAGCAACATCAAAGACAATTATAACGATGCTTCTAACGACATGTCCAACTTAATTAGGAAAGTTGGTGGGTCAAAGAGGTTATTTAATCCATTCATGCAATAATCAATCAACGAGTTCTTTCGGATGAACTCAAGGGAACACCATGAGACTTGGACAAGGTGATCGTGTTATTATGATCATTTGATAAAGTCACAACAAAGCAAGAAGATGTCATTGTATATGTTGGAATGATGTTTATTGTTTGATTAAAGATGGTGATAATCATATGATTGATGTGCATGATTCTAACATTGATGTTGTCGATGGTAGAATGATTTTGACAACCAAGTGAATGTGGATAAATATGATATAAAATTATGTTCAAAGAAGTTTAGCAAATTCAACAACAAAACAAAAAATATCTAGAGAGGGTTAAATAAAAAAAGCATAGTCTCAATGGGGTTAGTAAATAATAACAACCCATATCAACGTTAGAATTTAGAGAAAATGGAAGGAAATTTATTCAAACATGGTAAACGAAGAACGATCAATGGCCCAAATAGGGTTTAAAGTACGGAAGAAATTGGCTTTCATGTGTTCAATAGAAAAAAATAAGATGACATGCATCTAATTGATAAAAATGAAAAAGAATACAATCCAGGCTCTCATGGCAAAACAGAGTGACCTCGATAATGTGAATAAATATAGGAGTGACATACACAAAGTTGACAAAAAATTATAGTAAAAATAGAACCAATATAGGTAGGGTAACAAAGAAAACCTTGCCTAAATAGGTCAACAATTAAGAAAAAGACCCAAACATAGTCAACAAAGCTCAACAATGAGAAAGATAAGATAAACTTTGATAGTGTTTAGTGTCGTAAAAAAATGAAACTAAAAAATCATAGTTGGAGTCACCCTTGGTCCATCTCCGCTCCCTCCACTCATTCCATCAACAAGGTGATTATAAGGAATGGGACATATTGAAG
>JBBBWG010002637.1:7838-32820 GCA_037176905.1 Azolla pinnata
TAACTAATTAATTAACTAACTAATTAATTAATTAATTAACTAACTAACTAACTAATTAATTAGGTAATTAATTAATTAAGTAATCAATTAATTAACTAACTAATTAATTAATTAATCCCTTAGAGTCGCGCCTTCCGCCTCTGTGTCTGTTTCGCCATTGAAGCTTCACACACAGCACCTGCTCATGGCCATCGCTCCCGCGCTCCCTAACCCTAACCCTAACCCTAACCCTAACCCTAACCCTAACAACCTCGACACAGGCGCAGGCCGTATCTCTACTTCAGGCCCCAGCCCCAGCCCTAGCCCTAGCCCCAGTCCCACGGGTAAGCCTAACCCTAACCCTAACCCTAACAGGAGCCTCAAGGCCGGCAGCATGGCGGCCAAGAACCCGCTGGCGGAGATCCGCGGCCGGAAGATGGCGATCGGGGCGAACGCGTGCCCTGCGGAGCTTCGGCGCGCAGCAGCCAGCCCCTACCGCGTCATCCAGAAGTACTCCAAGTCCTACTACGCCGCGAAGCAGTACTGGTGCAAGGTCTACGAGGTGGAGTATCCGCTGATACGGAACCCTAGGGCCACGCACCTGTTGCCAGCGGCAGCCGCAGCCAGGCCAGGAACGGCATCGCCGTCGCCATCGCTAGGGATTCTCGGCGCTCAAGAAGGAGCAGAATGTGGCGATCCGAAGCCGTCGGAGGAGGAGGAGGAGGAGGAGGAGGAGCGCGTGGTAGAAGGGACCGTGAGGAGGTCGTTCGTGGCGGCGACGGGGGACGAGATCGGCATGTACGGCGAGGGGTCGAGCTCCGAGGAGGCGGTGCGGGCGCTGCAGGCGCGCCTGTCGGACCGGATCCTGGCGATGCTGGAGGGGGAGAAGCCGAGGAGCCATTGCCTGCCGAGCAAGCGCAAGCAGCAGGACGTGCTGCTGAGGGACTTGGAGGCGGAGATGGCGAGCCACGGGGTGAGGTTCGTGTCGGGGCCGGGGTACGCGCCGGTGCCGGTGGCCTTCGGAATGCCCGTGGTCCGCCATAGCCGAGGTCCTGAAGCTCCGGCGCAGGAAGACGGCGACGAAGAAGACGGCGACGACGGCGACGACGAAGCAGAAGAAGGCGAAGCAGAAGAAGAAGGGAAGGTCGTAGCTATGGTTGCCGAGCCTAGCGACGTGGCTATTACCGAACCTGGCTCCGAACCTGCAGCGCCTATTCCCGAGCCTAGCGGGAGTACCGAACCTGATGCACGCCTTGCCGAACCTGACGCCAGCCATACCGAACCAACCTTTACGAACCCCGACTCCACTGCCCCGTAAAAACAAAACAAAACACAAACATTCCCGATCGATCGCAGCTCGCTCGATCAGAGGAATCCTCACAGCGCGGAAAAAACCGCTGAATCATCCGAGGATTCATCGGAGCATTCATCAACCCCGAACCCCGACTCTGCTCTCGTAATAAGCTCGATGTTTATAAGCACCCGCTCGAGATCCGATTCCCATTGCCGTCGATCTGCGCCGAATCTCCTCGATGGGACCCCTGCTTCGATCCGCGTGCGTTCTCTAGGGTCGGACCCCCGGCCGATCGTTGCACGCAGAGTCGCCCGAACCGAGTGTGCGAATCGCCGCATCTTGCGTGTGCTTAAGACTCTACACGCGACGTTTTTGCTCCCGTAGTTTCTCGGCATCGCGCGAAAGCAGATACGAAACACGTTACTCCCAAACCCATACAGAATCGAGCCGATCGGGGGCGAATTTGTACTCGCCAAATTTACACAGACATCCGTGATTGAAAACGAGGATAACATACAGCGAGAAGCTGCCCAATTGCATCACGACATGGGTCCTTCGTGTAGGTTTCGGTGCTCACTAGGACCCGTTCCTGAAGCATTGTGTTCGTTCACAAGCGCCTTTACCGATCTCTTGACTTGGGCTTCAGCTTCTGATCCGATTCGACGAAACTGCCGACTTATATGTGCGCCTTCGAATTAACACGAAGGTAGCAGCAAAGTGGGGCCCCAACGTGGGCCATGGATAGGCCAACAGTAGCCATGAAGAGCGCCTGCAGCAAAAAAACTCGCGCGATTCGGCCTCCCTTTTCCAGCAACCATGCGCATCATCGATGCCAATGCCTCGGGCAGCTGACTTTTTTTCACTACGATCTGCTGCAGCTGGCTTTTTTTCTTTCTTTCTTTTTACTGTTGACTTTCGCCGGTGCAGCAGGCCAATCCATGGCAAGGAAAGATGGAATCGGAATCGAGGCCGTTCCAATTCTTCGCCGACTTCCTTTTTTTTTTGGTTTTACTCGCGATCCGATCGATCCGATCGAATTGAATTCGACCATCATATGATGCATGATGATGATGATGATGATGGTGGTGGTGGTGATGGTGATGGCGGTGGTGATGATGGCGATGGTGGCGATGGTGCTGGCAGCGGTGATGATGATGGCAGTGGTGATGATGATGATGGTGGTGCTGGCGATGGTGATGATGGTCATGGTGATGATGCTGATGTTGGCAGTGGTGATGATGATGATGGTGGTGGTGATGATGAGCATGGTGATCATGATGCTGGTGATGGTGTTGGCGATGGTGATGATGGTGGTGGTGATGGTGATGATGGTGATGATGGTGATGATGGTGGGGATGCATGCATTGGATCTGAACATGAGGCCATGTCGTGTACCCACATGCCATGCATGCGATGATGTGATGCCATGTGAAGAAGAAGAAGAAGAAGACGAAGACGAAGAAGAGTGATGGGCATTTCCTTTCTGAAGGCCTTCTGCTCCACGACTTGTTCTTCTACAGCCTCTGCTCTGCTTCTTCTGCGCCCGCATTGCTCTCACACTCCATGTGCTCATCGCGAGGTCTGTTCCTCCCTCCCTCTTCCTCCCTCTCCCTCTCTCCTTTCACAGACCTTTTACATTTCATTCCATGGTTTCCTCTCGATTGATTTTGGTCTCTGTATTCTGCTCTCCGTTTTGTCTTTGATTCCTGCTTCCCCTCTTTTGTTTCGTCTTTTCTCCTTCTCTTTTCTCGTTGGGGCATTTTCCTGTTCTTGCTGTGTTCTGATCCGAATCGACGTACAGTTCTGAGGCATTATGTGTATGTATGGATGCCCTACATGTTCCTTCTGCGGATTCTTATGATACACTCTGTCTGCCTCCCAGCCTTCACATAGGCCCGAACGTCATAACCCTAACTGAAGTGAATGGGTAACTGTTGCTCTGCTAAATCTGAGCTCGTGGAACCTCCCTCAACGAAGTCCCAGGACGCTGCAGCTGCAACAAAGCTAGGTAACCTACTACATATTGATCTACTTACACAATATCTGTTTGTGTGTATAGCATATATGTACACGTACAGCTGTCTAGATTTTCGCTACATTCTCAAAAAGATGGGAGGTGCAAAAAGGAAACGGAAAAATCGGACTTCTTCATTGTGTTCTGCATTCCATTTCTAGGTATACAAAATGGTGAGAGAGCATCGGTGAGAATGCCCCCACAAACCATTGATTCACCATTGCTGTCATTGGATAAGCTCAAGGCCGCAACCCATAATTTCGGACAGAAGTCTCTCATTGGTGAAGGTTCGTATGGACAAGTCTATTATGCAGAGCTGGATGGGCAAGCCATGGCCATCAAAAAGCTTAAAGGCTCCATCACCCAGGATGAAGTCTTGATTCAGGTGGTTCGCTAATCCAAGAGGAGGTTTGGTTTATCCCTTAATATAACTAAAAGGTGAAATTTTGTCTGAAAAAACATGCGTTTCTCGTCTCTTCCATTATTTTCCCAATACCCCTAAGTTTCAATCAGTTCTTAGCTGCATCTGGTCTATTCCCTGGAGAGAAGGAATGGATTTTCTGTATGATTGCTTGAATAAACGTGACTGTGTGGTTGTTGGGACATTAAGAAACTGTAAATGAATATTGAATTGGGAAGACATCCAATAGGCAACGCCATTGTTTTCGTTCCTTTTGTGTGCTGGGGCCGCATCGATGCAACTTTCTTATGAGGGTGGTAAATGAACGTAAGGTAGACATCTTTGTGACTATGTCCTTCCAAAGGCTAAGGCAATCACTTTCACGCTCGTTGAATGTGAGTCTGGAGAAAAGAATGTCAATGACGATGTTGTAAACAAGAATCACAAAATGTTTTACCATACCGAAGACCTTAATGGACCAGTGTTTACCATAGTGAAGACCTTCTTGAAGACATGATCCCCATCATCTTATTCTTTTTCATAGCACAAGATTTCTCTCTACACCGCCCCATCTCTGTGTTTACTTATGGAGTGATCTGGAGACATGATCCCACAATCTTATTGTTTTTTGTAGCACAACTGTTGCCTCTAAACCTTCCCTAGCACACTTAATGGCTAACCTGTACATAACTCTTAAATGAGGCTGACAGTATCTCTATAACGAGGGCATCATGGAACAATCGCCTGAAACATTATCCCACAATCTTAATTTTTCGCAGCGCGCAAGCTTTTCCAGTAACTCTATTTGTTTGCACTTGATAATTTGTGGGATAACTGAACACAACTTTTTCAGACTGCAATAGGTTTCAGTGCTAAATATTGTAACTTGAAATTGCAGGCTTCAGTGGCTTCAAAATTAAAGCATGCAAATGTTGTTGATCTTCTAGGTTATTATGTCGATGACAACATCCGCCTTCTTGCATATGAATATGCAACCAAAGGATCCCTGCACGACCTGCTTCACGGTACCATTAGCTTTCAATATATATTCCATGGACATATTTCTCCAGCTTCTTTTAGTTAGCATAATAAATCTTCAATGATAATGGCATCACAAATTTCCATACTATGTGTCAGTGTGCTATGGTTTTCATGATGCAAAGCTGCTCACAAAAGATTTGCATTTTTTGGATAGGTCAAAAAAGTATGAAGCCTAGGAGTGTTCTTGATTGGATGCAGAGGGTTAAGATAGCAGTGGGTGCAGGGGAGGGTTTGAGATACCTTCATGAGAATACTCAAACAGCAATTATTCATAGCCACTTTCGGTCCTGTAATGTGCTTATATTTGACGATTTTACAGCAAAAGTTGCGGATTTCAATCTCTTGAATCAGCCCTCTGTACGTCTTCACTCTACCAGAGTACTTGGTGGACTCGGCTATCAAGCTCCGGAGTAAGTCTCTCTGTTAATTGTTATGCATGAAACACTCTATTTAGATAAATAAGCGAATATATTCAATGTGGATAAGGCACTACTAAATCAAAGAAAAATTAGAAAAAACCACGTATGCTTATGCGTAGACTACTAGTTGATGGAAGATGAATACAAACCAAGATGTTTATGTGTATGCTGATATATTAATGCCTGCGTTGATGAATAACTGTGTACATGTGTATATGCATACCGACGTTTATATGCATATTACTATTCTATGGCTGTAAATAATTCTGGGGCTGATTTTGGGAGCATATTTCCATGCTTGTGTACGAAATCTATGGCCATATATTCACTAATTCTGGTGCTGCATAGTTGCATCTATTCTTCATATCAAAGTTGATTGTCACCTTGCGCAAACATGATTTTAGATTTAAAAACTGCAAAGATTTTACATTTCAGATTTGCAATGACTGGACAATTCACTCAGAAAGGTGATGTTTATAGCTTTGGAGTAGTATTGCTAGAGCTCATAACAGGAAGGAAACCCATAGATCACACGATGCCTCGTGGACAGCAAAGTCTTGTAGTGTGGGTAAGTGTTAAAAGGATGACGATGAAGTTGAAAAACTGTTGCAATAACAGCCAGCGAATTTTCTGATTAACTGAAATATTGAATTCTCATGTTCTTAGGCATCTGCTCGGCTAACTGAAGATAAAGTGGCTCAATGCATAGATCCAAAGTTGTTGGAATACCCTCCAAAGGCAGTTGCAAAGGTAGTAAGTAGTATCTGGTTAAAAAAGCACCAAAAATACCCCTCAATTAATTGAATATCCATTGGTCCTCATACCCATTCCGTAGTCAAGGTTTTGAAGGCCTAGGGATATTCTTGCAATTGATGAAAACGGATGTATCTGATGGTAAACCATCAAGAATTTAGGGTATTTCGGGTGTTTTTTTTCCCCTTATTCTTAAGTCATTTTGTTAAAGAAATACACATGAATAGAAGAAGGGGAAATCGAAGCGTGTGGAGGCAGTTAAGTTCTTTCCATGCATACTGATGAAGTGTTATGCTTCTTTCTCTTTGTTTCCGTGCTGGTGCTTTCAGATGGCAACCGTTGCATCTCTCTGCTTGCAATATTCGGCTGATCTTCGGCCAAACATGGCCATAGTTGTAAAACAGCTGCAAACTTTGATGTCCTCAAAATCGAACAATTTCGATCGTACCATATAGAATTATCAGTCGGTACAATCAAGACAAAGTAGAGAACTATATGGACCGATAACTTGTATGCTATATATAACTGGATTGGTTACATTATTAAGGGGTGGGGAGATGACAAAGGAAAGAGCTCATTGTGAAAGACTTGTTCCGGCTCCTAGGCATTTAATTCTATACAAGATACTTTACTCTCAATCAGTGTTTATACAAATTTAACTTACTGTTCTGCCTGGCTAGTTCATGGCCTCTGGATTAATGTTTGATTGCTTCTTCCCATCAGGGAAAACAGAACTTGGCTTGTATAGCTTTCCCTCCAGCAAATCTTTTTGTTCAGTTGTGTAAAATCCCTTTTGAATACAGCGAAAAACTTTTTACACGCTAAGAACTGTTCGTAGATCGTCAGCGAATTCTGAAGTTTTTGAAAAACATGACTTTTGCCTCTCTGGGACTCTTGCCTGCCTGTAGACAGTGTATATGTATTTTCTTTACGTTCAAGTAACATTCAGCCCAGGATTGTTGGGTATTAAGATAATACAATTATGGCTTAAACACCATTTCAATTTCAAGCAGGTGATTATCTGCTATGTTTATCTGACATTCTCACTTGGTGATTAGTGAATCAAAGAGAGACCATTTCGATTATCCTAGCTGGTAAGAGGGCATAGAATTTCATTAGAGTGAGTGCGTCATTACTCGCAGTTCATACCAGTCGTGTTCAAGTGGTGATGAAGGGTGGGAAATTTTCCTCGGATGATTGGCTTCCTCGCATACTCTTTAAGGATGTAGGGTTTAGGGTCAAGGCATACCTTGCAAAGCTTTTGATGCACTCTGCTGCATACAAATCTTTGTCAAAATCAATCTTCTTTACTGTTGTTATCAATGATCTCCTCTGTTCATGTGATTTATAGGAAACAATCTTAAGCAAAACCAATGCATCATTATCCATAAGAAGCGACTGTTCCCTTGCAAATTTGGATATATTTCTCTGTACCTGTTTGATTGATTGAGATCACAATTCATGAAACTAATCAGTCCTTAATGCTATTTACCCCAGTTAGGAATGATCCAGATGCAACTGTTTTGCAACCAGAATTAACAGCCAGAAAATCAGCTTGTGCCAGATTGCAAACTGTTCTGCAAGCAGCCAGAAAATCATCTTTCATGTTCGCGGTTGGTTTCGCAGGTTGAGGAATTTGAGGACTTCCCCTCCATCCTGATAACACATTACATTATCATAATTTGACAGAACTGAAAGCATGCTTCTTCGCCGATGGGATTATTGACATTATTTATAATCATGAACAAAGGAACCTCGAGATGACTCGATTGATCTCTTCTGGAGCGTGTGACATCGATGACTCCATTTGATCGATCAGAGGGTGAAAGACATCACATATGAAAGAGAAAGCAGAACCCCTTCTGCATCCTTGCAGGGGTACGAAGTGTGTTTCGGTGTACAAGAACCTTCCAAACCAAAAGAGGAAAAGCTGTACAGTCGTGGCAAGGTCCTTGATCTTCTTGGAAGGCTTCAAAATATATATGGGAAGGCGAGGGAAGAAGCTTGTGCAGTGTCTGTCCTCTCAGGTCTGCATCAAGTGGGCATAGCCATGGAGAGAGAGAGAGAGAGAGATTTTGCCTTTCATGTGTGTTTAGGAGGCATGGTTTCTGAGATTTTTCTGTCGTTGCGCCAATGAATCAATGAATCAATGAAGCAGAAGCATCAGCAGCAGCAGAAGAAGAAGAAGAAGATGTTGGTGATGATGATGATGGTGATGATGATGATGGTGATGATGAATGAATCAATGAATCAATGAATCAAGGAACGAATGAAATGTGGGCGCTGTGTACAGCGTTATCAGATTTTGACATATACATGCGCCAAAGGATCTTGTTGCGAAATCAGGGCTGAATCATCGTCATCTCCTTCGATGCAGTGGCCATGGCCGCCCTCTTGACCTTGATCGGTGCAGATCTATGAACAACGGGCTTGTACCCGATCGCATTCCTCAATGTGGGCAACGCATACCACCAGCAGACAACGCAGAGGACGGCGATGGGGTAGAAGCCTGTGAAGAGCAGGCATCCGAGGCTCAACCCGAGTCCGATCGCGCCCAGTGTGTTCTCCTGATCCTTCACGGAGGACCGATTGTGGCTCGAATCTTCGCTTGCTTCAGGACTCTGATGATGCTGATGCTGATGCTGATGGTGATACTGTTGTTGCTGCTGTTGATGCGCAGCGTTGCTACGATTTCCAGTATCATGCGAAGCAGATGCAGCAGAAGACGCAGATGAAGCAGAGGAAGCAGAATCTGACGCAGATGAAGCAGATGAAGCAGAAGTAGGAGATGGAGAAGCAGAAGCAGAAGCAGAAGAATTAGGGTTCTTTGATGGAGAGCTGTCGGGGGGCTTCTTGGAGCTAGAAGAGCCTACCTTCATCTTGCACGAGCTCCTTCCATCACGCGCCTTCTGCGTACAGTTTTGTACAGGGTTAGGGTTTGGATTAGGCTTATTAGGGTTAGGGTTAGGGTTAGGGTCCGATTTAGGGTTCGCAGTCATGGCCGGCTTCTCTGCCAAGGGATCCGCCATCGCTGCTCGCACCCTAGCCTTCCTCGCCTCGAAATCCGCACACGCCATCGCCAATCTCTCCAGCCCTCTGCCGGAGTAGGGATTGCTGGACCTCTTCTTCGACGAGCTCATGGCCTTAGCACGGCGGCCGAAGCTACCGACGCAGGAATTAAGAGGCAAGAAACAGTCCATGACGACGATGATGATGATGATTCACACCATTCATGGTAGAGCTCGGAAGCAGCGACGCCGGAGAAACACAGGAATGGAAGCGCTTGCACAGGAGTCCGAATCTCTGGCGCTGGGATTCTCAGGGATTGAAGGTGGGGAGGATGAAGAAGCACGCGGCGCGAAACACACATGCAGCAGAGAGGTTAGGGTTTTAGGGATGCAATCTGCTGGAGCGAAAAAGCTCTGCGGGAGGATTGGCGTTAGGGTTTAGGATGGAGCAGAAGACGATGGCGGCGTCTGCAGAGTGCAGAGAAAAGGTCCTTTGGCCCCCCCAGAAAAGCTCGACGCGCAGGATTAGATGAAAGTACAGACAGGTTTGACCTTCCATAGCTTCTTCGCTGCCATTTCTTTTCCGACACAGAAGAAGAAGAAGAAGAAGAAGAAGAAGAAGAAGAAGAAGAAGAAGAAGCAGATGATGATGATGGCAGCGATGGTGACGATGGTGACGATGGTGACGGTGGTGGTGGCGATGGTGATGGTGATGGTGATGGTGGCGATGGTAGCGATGATGGCGATGGTGGCGATGGTGGCGATGGTGATGATGGTGATGGTGGCGATGATGATGACGGTGATGGTGGCGATGGTGATGATGGTGACTATGCTGGTGGTGCTGGTGATGATGATGATGGTGGCGATGGTGATGATGATGATGGTGGCGATGGTGATGATGATGGTGGTGGCGATGGTGATGATGATGATGGTGGCGATGGTGATGATGATGCTAGCAGTCGTGATGAGGATGGTGCTGGCGGTGGTGATGATGATGGTGGTAGTGATGATGGCGATGGTGATAATGATGGTAGTACTGGTAATGGTGATGATGCTGGTGATGATGATGATGCTGGTGATGGTGATGATGGTGGTGATCATGGTGATGGTGATCCTGATGGCGATGATCGTGATCCTGATGGCGGCGATGGTGGTGGTGGTGATGGTGATGATGGTGATGATGGTGGTGGTGGTGATGGTGATGATGGTGATGATGCTGGTGGTGATGGTGATGATGCTGGTGGTGATGGTGATGATTGTGCTGATGGCTATGGTGATAATGATGGTACTACTGGTAATGGTGATGATGCTGGTGATGATGATGGTGGTGGTGATCATGGTGATGGTGATCCTGATGGCGATGATGCATGAGGATGATGGTGCATGTGCATGGTGGTCAAAGCCAAGCTTGTCATTCAAGGAAGGCATCCCAAGAGAACATGATGATGATGATCCTGGTGCGCATGATGCATGATGATGGTGGTGGTGGTGGTGGTGCATGTGCATGGTGCATGGTGCGCGATGCGTGATGCATGATGCATGATAGGCGTGGTGCATGTGCATGGTGGTGGTGGTTGATTGATGGTGATGATGGTGATGGTGGTGATGGTGATGGTGGTGATGCATGAAGCCTTGTCCGTCAAGGAAGGCATCCCATGGGATCTTCGGTTTCACACCTGAGCCCAAAGCCCCGACAGGATCTTCTGGTTTCACACTTGGGCTCTCCCAAACCAACCCTTGTGTGTAAACCAAACCAACCTTGCTCCAGGTTTTGAAGGCTTAGGGTTCAAGGGATGTTTAAGAATTGCAGCTTGTGCAGATCACTGGTCGCAAACTGTTTTTTCTTTGTCATCCTTTCGACGGATTTTTACCGAAGCAGACGACGAAACCTCGATCGCGGTCGGATTGTCTCAAAAGCATTCCGCGTGTGCGGTGTGGTCGGAGCTTGAGAAACAGGGGTTTTCTGCACTCGGCCGATCGAGCTTTCTCCCAAGAGTAGTAGTATCTGAACAAAGTGTGTAAGATCAAAAAAGAGGTCAAAGTTTTTAGCAGTGTTTCGCAATCGCCCCAAGTCAGACATACACAACTGTATGTATGTATGTATGTATGTATGAATAGATACTAAATATGTCGCATGTCCGTATAAATGCTTGCATGTGTGTGTATTATGTATGTATATGCGAATTCGGGTCGTCAGTGATGAGCACAGACAGTTTCGGATGATGATGGTAGTGGTGGTGTTGATGATGATGCAAGGCATGATGTCCAGCTCCATCAACTGAAAGGCCATGCAACTCTGTGCTGCGGAAAGATCTTCGCAGCTTCCAGTTTATCCGATCGATCGATCGATCTGCCAAAAGAGTATTGATGAGATGACAGACGGATAAGAGAGCCATTGGGGACCTAGAAAGCCCGACGTTTCAATGTCTTTCTTTCTTTCTTTCTTTCTGTGCGCCAGAAGAGAGATTAACCTGTATATCGAAAACCCTGTTAACAATCAGCTAGCTGGAACCGCCAATCATATACCGTAACTGGCGCCTGATTCGTGTCCGTCTTATCTTCTTAGTTGTATGATGCAGTGTCGCGCCTGTTAACACTACATGATGAGAACCCAGGGCTTCGATCCAAATCGCAGTCGTTCTCGGAATGCTAGAAGTCAGGATACAATGCATCTGCTCGAGTAGAATGCCCTAAAAAAAAGTCAAGGCATTCTACTGGAGCGGGTATGTTTAGAGAAACTCTACCCGATCGACCTCCACCCTTGTCGCTGGTTTGAGCTTCTAGCAACTCGGTTTAACCGGCTCGGAGCCTGTTAAGCCGGTTAAGCCGATTAAGTGTGGTCTAATCTTGATATGAAGTTTGGCCTAAACCGTTTACGTCTGTCTCAGCTAGTTTGGCCTAAAACCGGTTTAAGTCTTAGCCAGTTCTGCATGCATGGTGCTCGGAGAGAATCCAACAGAAGTAGCATGACCATTGCATGTTGATCTACCGTGGATCATTTCGATCATATCTTATTCATTCGGGCGCAATAGACAATAACATTGCCCCTGCTAGATTGAGGGCTCCTGGTTTCTTCGATTAGTTGACCAACCTCATTTATTTGAACAAGTCTTCCTACCCACTGATTTTGGCTCCTTCGATGGACAAGGTTTAAGGTGTCGTATCGAAGCCTAAGGTTTGGCATCCAACGTTTGCGGTTTAGCACATCTGGTGTTTTTAAGGCCATCATTCTCGACGCGTATGTAGCGCTCTTGATTGGCTAATGTTTTCCTTTGCAATAGCGCTCCGAATTGGCTAATGTTTCTCTTTGCAATTAACAAAAGCTTACGCCTTTAAAAAACCTATTTCGCTGGCTGCAAATCGGTACCTTAAGCCCAAATATGCTGCTGAATTTGCTCATCGAGGTATTATTGATTAATTGGTGCCCTTTCAACACATACTTGACGACCACGAAATGTTCATTGTTTCAACACCTACTTGACGACCACGAAATGTTCATTGTTCCACGAAATATTATATCTCAGTTTTCGTTCCTACGGAGATGCATTAACATATTAGTATCATAAAACAGTGAGGATCATCCCACATTAGTATTATCAAATCGCATCAAATCGCCAGCCCCAAGGCAACGATCACCACAAGTCTGTCAAGGAGAGCATTAGAGAACTGATTATAGGTAGGAATGAGTAGCATACATCGGATTGATTACTAATGAGATATTCACAGATTTCTTTCCCATCGAGATGGCATAATATATTGAAGTATCGAACACCACAATTTGCATCACTAACACTAACCTCCACGCAAAACAGATCATCACAAGTCGAACAAGAACTTCATAGGAAGGGTACCCAAATTTGGGAGCAATATATACAAAAAACAGGTGCCCAAAATCGGCAATAGCCGACTGCAAAAGAAATATATAGATTGCAAACAGTAATCACTTTCAAACATTCTGATCAATGTCTTCCAAATTCAACCCATATCACAGCTCTTGACATCAAAATAAACATCAAAATTGTTGGTTTTACTCACCGGTTAAGGAAGACAGGAGATGTATCAGTCAGCCCTGACAATCGCTGGTTATCTTCAACACAGATCAACTTTCTCCACTAATCTTATCTTTAATCATTATATATTTTACTATCTCTGCAAACCTTCATATTCGGCAAATAGGTCAACGCAATAGATGTATCGGGAATTTTCTGGCTAATATATATATAGAAAGACAGTATCTGTGATGGAACAAAATAAAGAGTTTATGACAGTGAAGGAAAACAGGTGGTTTCTTATATAGGTCGAAGAGAACAGACCCCCATTGTTTAGATCAAACCTCATACCATAAACTTTCGCTATTACGCTATTTTGGAGGTTAACAAACGCAACCAAATCCGTAAGTAGATTCTTGATCATGAATCTGGACCATTTTGTGATTAACCAAACAATTCAGATCAACCAAAATATTTACAATTGTCAAATCTAATTCTGCCTTTTTGAATTATGTGATTTTCGATTCTTCCTCTTACGCTTCTGGCATTCTTTTAGGTCCCCCTAAAAGTAGTTGTCACTTGTATCATCCTCATCATCCTCGCCGAGTTCTAAGCTTGGAGTACCACTCGATCCCATATCAAGTGTAGCCTACAAGGAGCAACAGCAAACGCTGACATTGCATATAGCATGGTGCTTTTTTATGATCTATGTACTCGAGAGTTAAATAAGCTGGCAGCATGTAGAACAATATTGGAAATATAAAAGAAGATATAGAGCTATTGACATCAAACATCAAGAAGGGAGACAAGGTACTAAATATTGAACCAGAAGAAAGAGTAGGAGGTAGAAAGTTCAAGTGAAAATCAGCCCATAAGAGTGAGAATCGTATCAGAGACAAGCTAGAGAATCAGAAGGCAAACTCTTCGACAGAGTACTAGTGGTAAGCACATGAAGTGGCTCCCATGATTCTCTGTTCCCCTTACGCTTCTTGTTACAAACAATGACACCATAAAAGTTGAAAAACAGGTACAAGGCTAACAGAGAACAAGTTAGTTTTAAAAGAACAATACTGCCACATTTAAAAACAATGTGTATATCTTCTTCAAAAGTACGTAAGCAGAAAGACTTACAATGTCCATTTTGATATCCCCTAGATCAGCACTTATACTGCAAGCTCTTTGGGATGTTCTGAAACAAGGATCATCCTCAACTGTTGCTTGGTCATAATCTGCAACCTCAGAACCTTGCTTATCATTATCATCAATAGAGATAGATGTGATGTCTACCCCTTGCAGAATCTTCATTTCCTACGTAAGCAAAAATAGTTTAAGACCAATTCGTCTTCAAGGTTTTCTGACATACTGTTAAAAATATGACGGACACCTCTTCTTGATAATGACGTTGCAATGATTTCATCTTCTGCTGAATCTCTTCATCATTCTTTTGCTCTGCTAAATGAAAGCCTTCCAGTTGGCCTTCCAACCATTCTAAATTACGAAAACATTCGACATATGTTGGGAAAAGTTCTTGTAATTCCTGCTTCAAACCCTCATATTCGTCCATGTATGCTGGCCTGTATATAGAGGTGAGTCAAGATGGTGAGATAATCTGTGTAAACCAGAAAGTCTGAGTCATTGCCTAATCAGAAATTATTGAATCGCATGCAATTACTAGCATCTCCCATAAACACAAGAATTCATTTAATGGTTTTCCAATATCGTCTATTCAATTAAGTGGCAAAGAGTAGCATCATTCATCATTCATTAGCCATCGCCAACTATTATGTTTAATTTACCAAATAAATGTGGGAAATCACTCGAACAACATTCAATCAGAAATCAAGAAAGCGTGCATCAAAAATTAAAATTTCCAACCTCAAATTCATAAATGTGGCCAATCTCTCTTTACTTCTCTCTACCTCTGCTTTACGTTTATCAAGAGTGTACTGTAGACTCTTCTCTTCAGCTTGTGTATTCAGAAGTTCTTTATCTATAGCCAGAATATTTTCACGCATTGAAGATATGCCATTTTTCAGGAATAGTTCTACTTCATCAACATCTGTATTTATGCTTGTCATGGTGAATCGTCCATCCTAAGCAATGCCATCCATTTTAAGAATCAATCTAAATGTGAATTCTAAGGAAGATTTTAAAGATTTGTGTAAGGATTAAACTGCACCATGAAATATTTTGAAGAAACAAAAAATCCGTATTCATATTTGTTCTGTACAGAAAGAAAGCTATCTACATTTTCCTTGCTAATGCAACATACACAGGAAATCAATCAAGCTTTTAAAGATTTATTTGTGTGCTCACACAATAGATTTTTCCATCAATTACTTTTAAGACCATGATATTAACTCGAAAGACCATGTTTTTGAAGTAAACAATATTGTTTCAAGTATAATAACATGATCAAGATGTTGCCTGATCAGATAGAAGGCAAGACAAAGAAATAACCAACAAACGTGAGTTTTTCTAGACGGGTGTATAACTAGGATGAACCTTTCTGTTACATCTTCAATAAGACATCGCCATTATGTTTGGAAGTACCTGAATGGCTTGCTCATCATTTAACAAATCGCAGAGAATGGAGCCACCTTTGACCACATCAGCCACAAGCATTCTCGCTGTCATATTCTCTGCCTACTAGACCTGTCAAGTAGAAACCATACTTCGATAAGTGCTTGTTCTTGTCATTGACACAGTAATCAAGTATTTGAAGGAGCTACTAGCCATCTTTGACACCGTTCCTCTTTTAAACAATCTTGCACTCATACATTTATAATGCTTCTTACTATATATTGTCACGTTTTATGAGTTAGACCTAAGAGCAGGAGCAACATCAATCAAAACTGCACTGAAGAAAAAGAGGGGAACCATGCAATCATAGTTGGTTATGATGACATGTAAGCATTTCCAAATGGAAACATTTAAGGTAGTTACTATAAAAAGCAGCAAGACTTCTTGAAATCATCTTAGTCAGTGCCAATGACACTAAAATTAGAAAAGAAGATGGGTCTGTCTTAGAGATTATATCAAAGAAACGTGATATACGAACGCCAAATTTTTTGCCTTCCCAAAAAAGTTGATTCTATGTGAAACTTAACATGCAGAAGAAAGAAAACTCATCTGCGCTAGCATTATACGCATGAGGGGAGCATCTTCAGACTTAGATGATCGTAACTCATGAGAAGAGAAGGAAAAACAATAAACGAAAAATGGTAAAAACTTCTGTACAGGTAGGATCACTAAAGGTGCTCAAATGAAAAGCAAGAAGATTACGAAAATGGATGTGCAGATAGGATCATTGGGGTGAGGATGATGGCAATGGCAGTAGACGGCTTCCATGGAACAAATATGGTCTCAGTTTGTTGCTTATGCTTTCCCATGTCATTTTATCCCCTTGAAGGAGCTCAGGTCAAAAGCTAGAAGTTTACGAAGATAGGATCATTAGGTTGAAGATGATGGCCATGGCAGTTGACGGGTTCCATGGAACACAAACGGTTTTAGTTTGTTGCTTATGCTTTCATTTCATCCCCTTGTCAAGGATATCACCACATGCTTCTTAACGAATTGCTCTCACTGCATTTCATGGTCTAGTATAGTATGATGCTTTTCATTATCTATGTCCTAAATACTTTTCACTATCTATGTTCGGCACATTCCTAAACACAATGTAACCAGTCCAACCAAGTGAAGGTCGTTGCAGGCTTGTGACAGAGAGGGGGTAAGAATTAGGTTTTATCCCTGGCATCATCATTCGACTAGGTTGGTTGCCATGCAATCGGTAGAAGAGGAAAAAAGCAAGCACAATGAAGAAGAATGCTAAAAACAAAAAAGTGATTCAGAAAGCACAAGTTTGCATCAAATGATATATGTTAGTAGCATCAACCAAGAAGAGGAAGGGCCTATGTTCATTATGAACCATAAGGTGAAAGACCATGAATCTCTGTTTTGATGAAAACTAGTTTGATAACTTTCAGAGCCTCAAATCACATTATATATTTCAAGAAACTGGCCAAACGGAAAAGGCAACTGAATGTTCATACAATATGCAATTTAGATACAGAATCACCTGTGTTTGCTAAGAGACTGAAGGTTAAGACAAACAGTGAAATACCTGCTAATTGATGCAACGAACCAATGCTACAATCAAGCAGTTTGTCCTCTGCAGCACATATCCAAGTTTTGTCCAAGCACAACTTCGGTAGAGCTATGCCCTTGCAAAACGAAATTCTAGAAAACCCTGAGTTTCTGCAAACCCTAACTTCCACCCACCCTAATCGGAATCTCCCTCTCTCTGTCTCTCTCTCCTTTTGTCACATACACATGTATTCCGTTTTATCTCCTTCTCCCTCTCTCTCTCTCTCGTTACATATTTGCAAAAAGTATCTGTAAACCTTAACATTCTACAAACCCGACTTTCACTAACTATTCTTTCGTTACATACATGCAGTCTGTTCTCTCCCACTCTCTCTCCCTCTCTCGTTACATACATATATATATACTCTGTTCTCTCTGTCTCTCTTGTTACTCGCATATATACACACTCTGTTTCCTCTTTCTCTCTCACTCTCTAATACTATGAAAAGTTTGTGTTTCCCATATCCTTTATTTTGTAGTGAATAAGAAAGATGCCCCGTTGTCATAACTAACTGAAATGGATCCGTTTATAACTGCTCCATTACTTTGCCCATGAACCTTCAGTCATATATCCACTCAAAGACATGACCACGATCGCTGCCACACCTGCCACTGCACCTGCCCTGACTATGGCTCTTCAGCCATGTTTGCTCTCTGAATAGGAGGAATAGGAGGAGGAGGAGTCACTTCTGTAAAATGCTGTTCTGCTGCAATGCCAAAACATTCCCAGCCCCCATGAAGGTATATTACTCTACTCAGCTTCACTCAGCTTCACCCCCTAATTAAGAAGATTATACAACACATAGATTTGCTCTCATTTGTATGCTAACATGCATACATGTATGAATCTATGCATGTTTCTGTGTGTGTATGTAGTCAATGGTGCGCATAGACAATTTAGGAGCATGATGATGATGATGATGCAAGATATGATGACAAGAACAAGGTCTACTCCAACAACAAGGCATGTCCATGGAATTCTGCAGAAAATCTTTACAGTTTCCAGTTTGTGTAATCAATGCGTCAATCAATCTGTATCAGGGATGTGGAACCTGGAAGGCAGACGTTTTAAATTTTCTTTGGTTCTTTCCTTTTCCCCTGTGCGCCAGAAGAGACAATTTTTTAATACACGTCCTTTTCAAACTCTCTTAACAATTTACTAGAGGGGCAATCATATACCATAACTGGCACCTGAATCGCCTCTATCTTCTCTTTCTGGTTCGCAACACACATGAGAACCCACCACTTCCTTTCAAGTCGTAATCATTCCCAAAATCCCAGAAGCCGGGATATCTTTCTCTGCCCAACTAACCTCTACCTTCCTACCTGCTTGTCCTTGGATCCCTGCCTGATTGAGACACAGTGCATTGCATGCATGCATGGCACTCAGAGAGAATCTAGCAAGAACCTTTGATTGTTTCAATCATAATCTTAATCCAAGAGCAGAGGACGAGCATGTACCAAAAGCATTTGTTCCGCATGCCCTGAGGTTCGGGGTCAAATGGCGAGAGCCGCCTGCCAGATTGAGTCCCTGGTTTTCGGAACTTTCTAGAACAAGCCTTACCATGAGGTGGGGCTTCTTCAATTATTTAATGCGTTAACCAACCTCAGCATATGTCTTTGTAGCCAACACAATAATTATCATCTTCTTCTTCTTCCTCCTCAAACCGTTTGAACAAGAAAAAGTGAACAAGATCACAGCGTTTAGGGATTGCTGTGCTTGCTAGTGATTCATCAAGATTTCTGCTTCGTTAAATTCACAGATTATGACTATACATGATCCTTCTGAATTTCCGAAATTCAAAATTCTAATATTCCATGTGCTCCCACTATCATAACTGAGTTAAAGATTATCATACGCTAATCCATGCATATTCGGGCCTTTTTACTTAAAAGTTCAAAAGAAGGAAGTTTAGCAGCCACTTATCTACTTTTCACTGTTTCTACTGCTAACTCTAACCCTTCTTGATGAACACGTATGGATAATATGGCAGAACTTGCTTGCTTGCTTGTGGGGAAGAACCAAGGTGGTGAATCGACCTATTGCTTCATCAGTATGATAAAGATGATTAACGTTACTCTCTTCGTTAAGTACATTCAAGGAAAGAAACCATAAAAAGTCTTCTGGTTCTTGCTGCCACAGATGAAGTGGTTAACAGTTGATTTACCAGCAGTTGGTATCATACACAATCTTTGACTTTGGAGCAAATCACGACCTATGAGGCATTAACTCTTCAAAGTCTCCAGCTAATGCTTGTTTTCTTTGAGATTTCATGAACCTCACTAAAGCAGCATCCTGAAGCAGCAAGCAACAAGAGGTGTAGAGTAGTCTGAGAACGCATCTGTTTTAGGTGCAGATGGCCATAGATCCGAATCTTGTCGCCTCGATTATTGTCATTACTGGCAGGTAATCTTTAGTCTGTGTCTTTTCCACGTTGTAATGTGCCTGCAACTTCTCTGGAGACATGACTTTCTGAGTGATTCAGGAATTTGAAACCAGAAATTTTGTATATAGAGTTGTAAAGACTATGGCTCCTGTAGAAAGTAGGCAAAAGTTACAACACGAAGATCCTAGGATTGACAAGAAGAGGTACTACGGATTGTAGTGCTTTAACCTCCTGCCATTAGCATCTGGCTGGGTTTTAATTCAAGCACGTCTAAGTCAAGTTTCCAAAGCCAAGTTCCTTTAATCTAGCGGTTAGGACATGAACATCCTCTTTTCATGTCGAAGAAAAAGGTTTGATTCCCGTAAGGCATAACTTTCTTGCTTCCTTTCTTGCTTGCTAGCTCGGAGAGCTAGCAAAAGGTACCTAGCCTCTACGTAAGAGGATTCAGAGCTAGCAAAAGGTACCTGGTTTCTTCTCTTGAGGAGGAAAAAGGCAAGTTAAACCCTCAGAAAGGAATGCGAATCTGCTTTCATGGAGTCTAACCTTTCAGTAAGAGATCGGTACTCATCGCATCCCTTCAGTCGCAAACTGAAGCCAAAAGTGGAGAACTAGGATGGAGATCGGCATGTTGAACGATGAACAAAAGTGCGTGCAAAGAGAGATTCAGCCGAACTACGTACACAACATGTGTAAGAAGAAGAAGAAGAAAAAGAAACCCTGCCTGCGTGAAGGTAGACAGTCAAGGAACCTCCACAAAGCAAGAGGGGAAAACAATGGCTTCTTTTGCATATAACAATTCTCTCGTCTCTTTTCCTGATGCCGACTCTGATCATAGAGCACCATCGCTGGGAAAAGCAAGCGTTTTATCTAAAAAGCGATTCATGGAAAGACGAGAAGAATACCTGGAGCTGGGAGTCTTGGAATTCGTAGTTCTCAGGCTCTTGTAGTTCTCGTCGCTGCAAGCTTGCAGAAACCCTAAGACGCAGCAGACAAAGGAAATACAGAGAAAAGATCAGAACTTTCAGAACAAAAAATCACAGGAAAGAAATAGACACAGAGAGAGAGAGAGAGAGAGAGAAATCGAGGGAAACCTTGAGCCCCTGTGCGTAAGAGAGAGACAAACTTTGCATCTGTGCGAGATAGAGGACGAAACGGTTAGAGAGACCAGCGAGACAAAGAAAGGAAATTTCCGTTTCTTCATCTTTTTCCTCTCTCACTTCCCTTCTTCAGTTCCTCCTCAGTCTCTCCTGCTCCTCCTCTCCGATAGCCATGGCCTGCAGCAACAGCAGACGGCGCAGCAGTCGATGAACCTCTTTCAAATCTCAGCAGCTATGGCGGCCAGGGGCAGATCGCTCGCTTCCGTTTGCCCCTTTCTCGACTGGCGATGCTTCAGAATCCATGCCATCCGTCGCCGCAGCTCTGCAAGGCGGCGGAGGACACGCCGCTGCAACACGAAGCCGACATCGAGCCAGTACTGCGCTGCCAACATCAGAAGGGGAGGAAGAAGCGCAAGATCACCAGGGCACGAGCATTGAAGGAGACGATACTGTTCCGGAACCCTAGCAAGCGCTAAACCCTGGAAAGAAGGAAGAACTCGAGGAAGGATTCGAAACAACAGCGAAAGGGTGGAGAAGGAGGAGGAGGGGAAGCCGCGAGGATATGAGGGTTTGCAGAGATCGGGGAAGAAGAAGAAGAAGAAGAGGAAGAAGAAGAAGAGGGAGAGGCGAAGATTTTAGGGTTTGCAGAGATCGGGGAAGAAGAAGAAGAATAGGAAGAGCCGAAGAAATTAGGCTTTAGGGTTTGAGGTTTAGGGTTTAAGGTTTAGGCTTTAGGGTTAGGGTTTAGGGTTTAAGGTTTAGGGTTTAGGGTTTAGGGTTTAGGGTTTAGAGTTTAGGGTTTAGGGTTTAGGGTTTAAGGTTTAGGGTTTAGGGTTTAGGGTTTAGGGTTTAGGGTTTAGGGTTTCAGGTTTAGGGTTACGGGTTTAGGCAAGGCGATGGCGATGGCGATCATGATGATGGTGGTTGATGGTGGTTGATGATGATGTTGGACGATGGTGATGGTGATGGTGATGGTGATGATGATGCGGATGATAGTGTTGGACGATAATGATGATGGTGGTGATTGTGATGATGGATGATGATGACCATGGTGGTAGTGGTGGTGGTGATGGTGATGGATGATGATGATGTTGATGATGGTGATGATGAGGATGGTGGTGATGATAATGACAGTCGATGATGATGGTGGTGATGGTGATGATGAGGATGGTGGTGATGGTGGATGATGATGATGGTGGATGATGATGGATGATGGATGATGGTGATGGTGATGGTGGTGATGGTGGTGATGGTGGTGATGATAGTGATGGTGGGGAGACTGGTTCTCTTCCCAGAGTAAATCTCTCTCTAAATGTGTCGCGTAAAATGTATTGTTTTTTGCTTCACAGGTCATATATTCGATCGTTGAAAATGACAATCGAATCGATATCTATTTGTGTATCTATCTCTAAGTAAAACCAAAAATCGAGTAATGATCTCTCAAAATGTATCACGTAAAATGCATTGTTTTTTATCTCATAGGTCATATTCGACCTTTGAAAATGACAATCGAATCTACATCTATTTATGTATCTATCTCTACGTAAGACCAAAAAAGTTGAGGGTTCAATCATGATCTCTGCAAATTGGGTTAGGTTCGTGTTTAGGATAAGATTAGCGTAGGGTTACGGTTACGGTTACGGTTAGGATTAGGAATTGGGATTAGGGCTAAGTTAGTACAAACTATGTTGTCGACAAAGAACCAGTTAAGAACCTAGATTCTAATCCATGGAATTAGAGAATTTTCTCGATCAAGGAACAGATATCATCCAGAAGTTCATGGCCCTCTCATTTTTGCGGTCATGGCTTTCATTTTTTATCCTCTCGTCTCTTGGGTCTAGTCTCACATCAACATTGAAGAGGCTGCATGCGATCATGTGGCGAGGAATAGCCCAATCATTCATATGTTCACAAGCTGCATTTGATTCCGTCACAAAGGCCCTTATCATAAACCCAGGTCTTCTCTTTGTATTCTCTTTAACTAATGAAAGGATTACATCTGGGGGAGAAAAAAAAAACAAGGCTTGCGCTGACGTGGAGCTCATACTTGCTTGTGGTTCTCATGGATTTCAATCATGCAACGATCACCGTATCGTTAGCACACATGCGAGAGCCGTGTGACGATCGATGCTGGTGGTGATCGATCGATCCGCAGATGGATCGCGTGAGTTAATGATATGGATTCAAACAGTTTGCGTGCTAGAACGACTCGGAAGCCAAAGGTTTCTACGATAGCATGGAAGTGAATCGGGGTCGTGGAATGCTTCTAGAGGATCGGAGGAGGACATAAATGGGAAGATTAGACAGGCTTGACCCTCTTTGTCCAGTGCTTTGATCGGTCCAAATGTTCTGTTGACAAAAAAAACACAAGGACAGAGGCGCAGATGGGCCACATACCGGGGAAGAAAGTCCCCTTCAGCATGCATGAGCCGAGATGGAAGCGTGAAGCGCATTGAAAGCCTTGGTATCGACTTGTCACTGTTGAGTCCAATCTATATAGGGCGAAGACAGTCTGTCGATGATTACAGATCTATCGAGTATAAACAAAAAAAAAAACAGACTAACACTCACTTACAGAGAGGACAGAAGATGCCGTGATGAAAGGAGGTAGCTAGTTTCCCTTATATGTATGTATGTACATACTTCTCTCAGGTTCACAGGGCGCCGCCTGTTTCGCAATGGGTTCCACCTTTGAGCAGACAGGATGGGTCCATCTACAAATCTTATAGCAAGATCAACTCACGATTCCAAAACCCTAAACCCTAAACCCTAAACCCTAAACCCCTAAAGCTTAAGCCTACAGACCCTCAACTCCTAAAGCGTGAACCCTAAACCCCTAAACCTTAAGCCTGAAGAACACTCGACCCGCAACTCCTAAAGCATGAACCCTAGACCTGAAGCTTGAAGCCGAAACCCTCAACCTAGAACCCTGAAACCTCAACTCTTGAGCCTTGAACCTTGAACCCTAGATCCTAAATCCTGAACCCTAAACCATGAATCCTAATTTAATCCTGAAAACCCTAAACCTTGAATCCTAAATCCTGGATCCTGAATCCTGAACCCTGAACCCTAAACCATGAATCTTGATTGGAACCCTTAAAACCCTAAACCCTGAACCCTAAACCTTAAACCTTGAACACCCTGAACCCTAACCCTAAAAACCGGGTGGGTTTCTCTGTTGGCCAGCGGTTTTCGTGGGCTTCCAGAGTACAGACAGAGTGTGCGTGCGTGTTTGAAACGGACACCGGGGCCTTTTGTGCTGCGCCACTAAAAGAAGAAGAAAAGAAGAAGAAGCCAAAACTAAGCAAAAACCGTGAGTCCACGACTTTAGGGCCCCCCCTTCTAATTCTATCTATCTATCTATCTATATTTTGTTCGGGGGCGTTATCGTTTTTCCCCTTTGCGTTTTAGCGTTTTTGCTTTTAGCGTTTTGCGTTTTTTGCTTTTTGCTTTTTGCGTTTGCAAAGAAGAAGTCGTCGTCCTCCCTCCCCTTTTTTTTTCCTCTCTTTTCCTCGCATTTTATTTTTCGAGATTCTTTCTTTTACACGAGAGAGAGAAAGAAAAAAGAAAAAAGAAATTGGGGATGTGTGCATAACAAATATAAATGTGCAATCTTTTTTTTTTTTTTTCTGAAGCTTTTGCTTGATGATTTTTGTATTTTTATTTTATTTTTCTTTTTTTTTGTCCGGGGGGGAAAAAAAAACAAAAAAACGAAAATTCCCCGAAAAAGAAAAAAAGAGGGCAGAAAATACTGAGAGAGAGAGAGAGAGAGAGAGAGAGAGAGAGAGAGTTCTTTCCTTCGTTCATCTTCTTCGTCTTCGTCTTCATCATCATCATCGAGCTCATCTGCTGCAGCTGCTGATCGATCTGCTGCTGCTGCTGCTCCCAAGCTTCCATCGCCATTCCTCTCTTCTTTCAGCTTCGGCTCTGCTTTCCTCCTCCTCCTCTTCCTCGCCGTCGCCGCCGCCGCCGTCTTCTTCTTCGACAGCAAGCTTCGATCGAAGCAGCAGCAGCAGCAAACCTCGCTTTGAATCATCGATGCTGCTGGGCCCCGCTCTTCACGAATTTGGGCGAGGGAGCTGAAGTTTCCGATCGATCGATCGGTCGATCCGGGGAGCATGAAGTGCTGGTCGGGGCGGATCCAGCTGATTCTCGCTCCTTCTTGAAATTTCCCCCCGCCCGCCATAAGCAGCGGCAAGCCAAGCCAAAGCAAACCCAAAAGCCTGCAACGACATCATGAGCTTCCACCCGCCATAGCTGCTGCTGGCGCCGGCGCGCAGGGAGCTCTTGTAGATTTTTGCGATAACACGACTCAAGGAATACAATGAAAGATCGATGAGATATACACGTAAGAGGGCACTCTAAAAAAAGCCATTGCAGATTGAGAAGAGGGGATCGGCGGGCGCCGCAATGAGCAATAGTAATAGCTCCAACTCCTCCTCCTCCTCCTCCTCC